>JAGFMK010000171.1:0-60966 GCA_021030975.1 Lichenothelia convexa | reverse complement strand
GGTATGGGCGTGCTGATGCAGATGTTGAGAAGGATGGAGAGGACAAAGCGAAGAAGGAGGGGGGATTGGGGGCGGGGGGGGGGACGTGGGGCGTGTGGTCGACTTCTGTAGCGATAAGATAGTTAGTCATTGAAATCATTCTTCCTCAGACTGCTCTTTGAGCCGTATTGAAAGAGCTGCGCTGAGCTGTGCTTCAGTTTAGGGAGCTAGAGGGTAATGTATGATGCTCGGGCTGTGCACTGTTAAGGTAGGCACTACTTCCAAGGTATTGTGACTGAAACGGTGCCAATTGTGCCAGTTGGGCCAATTGGCAAAGAGAACACATCCACGTACTTTTCGGCAGTGTCCTCTTCCCTAAGAAGTGTATCATCGGCTGCCGCTGCTTGAAGAGAGCTCTCGTTGCTTGCATCCTGCCGGATCTGCCGCCCCGATTACAATTGCGGGTGTTGCGTGGGCCGTGAGCGGAGACAAGGTGTTCAAGAAGCTACAGTACAATTCAGAGATGAGACTGCAAGCTGCAGCTCCAGGGGGAAATTGCTGCCACAGTTTAAGCAAGTTCAATGGTACTTTTTGCGCGAGTTCGAGGTCGAGTTTCCGGACATCGGACGTCATCGGGAATTCTTCGGCGCTTTCGAAAAGCATGGAGCGACGAGCATCATCACCGTTCATCTATAACTTACTCACGCCTCGACAATCGAGGGAATCTATCACTGTCCGAGAGGTGAGAGGAATAGTAGTTGAAATAGCATCTACTGTCTACCAGCGGGTTATAGTATGTGTTCTCATCCTGCCGAAGCGCTCCATAGCCAAGAATGATAGCCATTTGCAAGCCAACCCCCTTCCTATAAAGGCGTCCCCATAGCCAGCGGAAATTATCCCTGATGCGTAGCCATCCAAGCTCCTGCGTTCAGTCGTCTTGATAGTTGCACACTTTCGTGTTCGCAACGCCTGCCTAAGAGACCGAGACAAATTGCCCAATCCCCGGTACCCCATCACAAACAACGTAAATCACGTACGGGCCCGGCGGCGCTATATTATTGTTCGGCGGCATTGTGACCGTCAAGCTTTGGCTGGTACTCCCAGCCAACCAGCCAGTCGTATCTAAGAATGCCATCTGATGGCCCATGTGCACGCTGTGCGTCACGAAGCCGCCATGATATAGGCTCACTTTGGCCCCTTGTGCACCTGCCGGGACATTGAAACGGATGTTGAGCGTCATACCGTTTGCTTTGAGAGCTTTAGTTGATAAGACAATATTCGTAGGACGCCTGTTGGCATTGGCACCGGAAAGATATGGTGGCGTGTAAATTTCTACTCGGAACTCAGTAACGAAGGGGTTATCTGCATTTGGCGCTAGGATAGGTTGCTCGACCGGATTGCTCCCGGCTACCATGACAGTCCCATCCAGCAGCAACAGCGCTACGGAGTGGTATAGGCGTGCTGTTGTTGAGAATGCACCAGTTGTGAAACGTTGTCCAAGAGGCTTGGTAGGATCATAGATCAAAGCTTCATAGGTAGGGCCACGAGCAAGTCCGAATCCCTGCGCACCAGAATTGGCTCCATTTAGCCAGATCACCGTTCCGTCCGGGAGGAGAGTCCCTTCCACCATGCCCCGACCTTCAGGCATAGAGTCCATCTCCCATCTTGGATTGGCGGCAAGAGGAGAGATGCGTCCACAAGAAGGATCAGTCGGTGATGTGATATCCTGGTAAGCGCCACCACCGCAAATCACGATTGTAGGATCCCAGTTGTTCGCCGAAGACAGTGGCAGCATAACAGAGCCTCCAGTATTTGGGTAAGTCCGGTAGTCCCCTGGAAGATCGGGGAACGTGCGTATCGTAGTGCCTGTCGAAACGGAGAATTGTTCGGAAGACTTTGAAGTGAAGACGAATAATGAACCGTCCCCAAGCAGGTGTATGAACGGATACATGTAATAGGGCTGGTTCTTCACGAGTATCTCCATCGGCACGCTCACCCCAGATGAGACACCCTGAGGATTGAGAATTTCGTAAGTAGGGTTGTTGTTCGCCAGGACTGACGGATCAAGCCCGTTCAAGCTTCCGGACGCAACGAAGACACTACCATCCGGCAGCGTTTGGGCAGAAGGATACCATCGAGCTGAAGAAAGCTTATTGCCAGGCTCGCTCCAGTCCTGTGAATTAAGGCCTGTGTCCGTTGCCGACCTTGTGAGGTAGCGGATTGCAGTGAAGCCGTCGCCAACAGTTGGATCAATGAAATCCAGCGGAGCGTTGCCTCCAACAGAAATAAAGCGACCGTCAGCCAGAAATGTCCCTCCAGAACAGAAAGCATTTGTCTTGTATGCGAGCGGTACGACTTGGTTGGTGACCGGATCGTATTCTGAAGAATAAGCATATTCGCCATTGGGAAGTTTTAACTGAGTGTAATTCTCAACTTTGTCGAGGAAGACAACTCGTCCGTTCTCCATAAGCCCTGCATGCATGGCCGGAACTCCGGACATTCCAACAACGTTGAAGGATCCAGGGTTCGAGTTTGCTGGTGCTGGTCTCGGTCCTGGTGCTGTCACTCCGGCGCCGTTTGTGCAAGGGCCTGATTGACATCCATCTTCGCAGTGAGCAGTCCTAGACAGATATTAGCCCAGAAAATTTACGCGAGGGATAACAATACGCACGTGTTGCCGCAGTAGCCATACATAGAGCAGCAAGGTCCTTGATACCAGTCGCCGCAGAGCGCATTGTTGTTATTGGCTCCGCAACTGCCATCAGCAGTTACGACGGTAGGTCCAGCTGGGCTGACAGCTGTTGTCGCCGGTGCTCCAAGTACAGGCTCACCTGTCGTCGTACTCTGTGGACCTGCGTTTTGGGCTGCGCTAACGACTATAGAGGGTTCTGCAGCAGACTCATCATGGCAGCCATTCTGACATCCGTTTGAAGCCAAGCAGTGGTCGTCAGTGTTTCCGCAATATCCATACTGGGAGCAACAGCCGCCGTAGGGTCCGTTGGCATCACAGGTAGCACCACTGAAGGCGGCTCCGCATCGACCATCCGCCCTCGGAGGCGTGTCTGAAGGCGCTGGAGCTGCTGATGCAGTGGTTGAAGCTGAGCCAGAGCATCCAGATACGCACCCGACTCCGCAATGAGCTGGCGTGTTGCCGCACCAGCCGTATTGGGAGCAGCAGGTTCCGGTGTAGACTTCGCTATTCGGATCACAGAGGAGGTTGTTGTGGTTGGGCCCGCATTGGCCGTCAGTTGAGTAGGACGTCGCGCGTTCGGATATATTGGAAATGGAGCGGCGAACAGCAAAAGATGTAGGTTGAAGATCGTTGCTGCTGGCGTAGCAACTGTGAAAAGTAAGAGCTTTGCATTGTGCGCTTTGCTTGAACGATCTACACTCCTAAACCAACACATTAGACTTACGTGCCATCATCTCTGCAGTATTGACCCCGGAGACATCCAGTGTACTTCAAGTTTGAAGGATCGCACTTCGGTTGCACTTTGTGAAAAATGATATTTGCTGTGGCCAGCCCAGTGAGAAACGCCACGTGAGCGACAGTGAAGACCTTCATCCTTGGACTAGGTGCTCAAGTCGTGATTGAGGATATCGTAGGTAGGTGAGGTAAATAGGTTCCGCGCAGGTGACGTAAACGGGCTAGATAGTCTTCACGGAAGAATATCTAGCGATGTTTTGCGCGGTGGAAGCACATAAAGATGCGGGTGGAAGTGAAAGTGAGCTCAAGAGGAGGTGAGGATAATGTCTACTTGATAGCAATATCTCTCAGTTAGTGAGCAGGTAGGTAGGTAGTGGGAAGGCCAGTGTCCATTGATACGACGGTGTGGTGGAGTTAGAAGAGCTACCTAGTAACTTCCTTGGTTAGGTTGCAAGGTTGTTACGACTGTACTACAATAATGTTACTCAGAAGCGGAGAGCGCTGCCGACGACCAGCGGACAACAGAGCAGCGTCAGGCAGCTGGTATCCATTACAATTGATGGGGCGTTCCTAAGCGTTACACACCGCATGGTTTGTGATATCAGTCCTAGTAGAATACGTAAGGTGAATGGTCGTATATTATGTATCTCTTAAGTCTGCTAGCTGCTTTCAATGTGCACATATACCTAGTTACCCTGTCGGAAGATCAAATCCCAGAGACAGCGGAGGGAAGAAGGGATATACAGAAGGCAAGGGCTCGTGCAGGATCATGGTTCCACATGGTCTCACACATTAATGTCAAACGGTCTGGCCCCTTCATATGTTTTCAAAGCACTCAAGGTCATAAGGTTAAATCAAAACCGAAAAACCGTAAAGCTTTTAGTAGCAAGGGCTTTGTTAAATCAGTGGGGCCGTGTCAGATGCGTTCGTTCTCTGCTAAAGTTGGGGAAAAGGACTTCGCAGAAGTTCTCTGATCGCGCAAAAGAGTTTGTGAGGGCTCATACATTAGATTAGCAGGAACTGCGCATGTAGCTCGTAAAGTAAATACATGAAATGACGACAGCCAAAGAAGAAAAGCGCGCTACCTTTCTTCCGCCCCTGGGGACCCTTTAATGCGCGAGCTCATAAGATAAGCAAGCCCGTGCTGCAGCCCAGAGATTCACATCCCAATCAGAACGCTCAAATGCGAAGCAAAATGCAAAGCTATTAAGATACACCGTGCACTTGTGAAATAAGCACAGCTACTCCGCCCCACCGCTCCCTTTAAACCTACTCTTCCCTTTAGCAAGCAACCCCTTACCAGCCTTCCCCGCCGAATGGAGAAAATCTTTCCCTTTCGACTGTCCGCTGGTACTTCTAAACCCTCCGCTCTCTCTGCCTCCCGCACCTGAGGCCGCCACCGGACTCCCCTGCGGAGATCCTGTTTGGCTGGCCATTCTAGGGTTATTATCTCCGCTTGATATCGTAGCCGCCGAATCAAGGTATTGTTGATAGTAGGGTTGATTCGCCGGGGCAGTGCTAGTAGTAGGCAGCTTGACGATCTTGGTGATGGAGGGCGAGACTTTGTGCCCACCTACACGGATGGTGCCCGGTAAGGCGGATGGAGCAGCGTTGGGCCGCGCTGTGGCGATGGATGTAATGTTCTGATGCTCCGGATGCGCGGTGAGAGTTGCTTTAATCCAGTCCGACAGACCAGTGTCCATGCTTGCAAACTGTTGCCGGGTTTGGTTAAAGGTAGCGATGCGCTCGTTTGGAGACTTGATGGCTAGGATTTCTCTGAACGGTGGAATGCGGGCTTGAGATAGTGGAGATGCTGGTGTTTCTACATGTCCGCTGGAGGGCCGTGGCGGTGATATTGGCCTCGTGGGTTCAGTGGAGAGCTCCTCCAAGGAGTGCCTGCTTGGATCAGTCGATGTGCGAGGCGACTTCGGCGGCACTTCAGGCAGCTTCAGGGCTTCCTCCCCATCTGCCGACTGCATGCTCTGTAAAGTGTGATGGCTATGAGCTGGAGAGGAGTCCATTATGGCTCCTGTTTGCAACATTGGGACTGGCGGACTGATTTCGCGGCTGAGGACTGAACTGCGTAGTTCATGCTCTTCGCTGGTGTCCAGCTCACTAATGGGAGATCGATCGCCAGGCTGGGGCATAACTTCAGAACGCTGAGGCTGATGATCATGAACTTCGTCATTCATCTGATGGCTCGGGATGCTTTGGATGTCGTGTTCAGTATCGCCTGCGTCATATGACTCCGGCAAAGACTGCTCATGTGCTGCTTCAAGCTTATGAGTAGCTGAATCTAGCGGCTGCATTGTGTCGTCCTGTCCGCCCTCCCAGCTGAAGCGTTTATTCAGGAACGAAGGTCTTCGATCATCCATTGACTCCTCGGGAGTGGCGGTATGCCCACCATGTGGATGTAGAGGCTGCGGAGGGCCGTCTACAATATTCTGGCTCATTGATTCGGCTGGAGAACGAATCCTCGGCAATGGTTTATCTAATCCCAAATCTTCACCCTGGTAGTGCACGTCGTTGGTGGTATGATGGTCGCCATCTTCTGCATCCCCCGCCCAGTAGCTCTCGTACTCTTTAGGCAGGAATGTACTTTCTCGGCTCTTATCCATATGTTTTACGTCACTCTCATGCAGCTCGGTCTGTGGCGCGGTAACACTATCGCTGAATCTGAGCGGGCTAAGGCTTCTAACGATCTCTTTGCGCAGCTTGTCACTCTCTTCGTCATCAGGTGAGGCGTCAATGCTCAGTTGTGGCACTATTGGCGGTCGCTTTTCAATGGGCAAGTCTACCTGCAAGCTTTGTCGACCTCGATCGCCTTGCCCACTGCTTGAAGTAGGTGCAAAATAGCCGGAAGTTTGGTAATGGCTGACGAGTTGCGGCGTATCTTTAGGAGGTGGCGTCGGCCTAGTGCTGGAAGCCCCAGAAGAACCTGGCCTGTCAACAGCTAAGGGTCGCAAGTACATGCCGCCATCAGCACTTTTTGATGGACTGGGCGGCCTGGCGTCCGTGTCATCAAGCTCTCGATCTTCTGCTTCGGAAGACGTGTCGGAAACTGGCGTTTGGCTACTCACGCCCAGGGTACTCATTAAGGAGTCAGCGAGCGCTTGCCCAGCAGCTGCAACCGAGGCTAAAGGATTGCTTGAAGAGTTGTCAGTATTTTTACCCTCAAGTTGTCGTTTCTTGGTGGTGGGTGTGATATCAATATCTTGCTCATCGTTCCTATCCTTGACCTTCGTAGGTGTCTGCTGCCGCGCTTCATCGTAATGAGCTCGAGTTGGCGAGGGGGTTAGTCGTCGCTCGACACCTTGTTCAGATGCGGTGGGCGATGCGGGTGCGCCTGTTGTAGCATAAGATATCCACTCTCCCGGTAGCCTGGGTCTAAATCTTGGTGCTTTGTCCATGACAGACCGTGATTGAGAAGACTCGGATGACATTGAACCTCTAACTTCTCGTGGTGAACCCGCTTCTTCTTGCTGGGGCATGGACAAGTCTTCTTGACTTCGTTCCCAAGAAGACATACTGCCTCTTGACTTAAGGGAGTGCTGAGAGTTTCGTCTTGAATCCGACAACTGTCCGAACTTACTTGCTAGCTCTCTTACTCGTCCCTTACTTGGAGATTCTGCTCTCGGGGAAGGAGAGCTTGTAGGATAATATGGAAGGTCTGGCGAAAACGGTTCGGTGAGTCTTGAATCAAGGAAGCTCCTCTGTGCTTCCTTGGCAGCGCCGGCCACTCCTGACATCTCCTTGTCAGGCGAGGCATTGACCGCCTTTGCCAAGTCTGCTTCTCGACTGCTGGGGTCTGCAGGTTGGCCAGCTACAGAGGTATCGATAATCAGCTTTGAAGGCTCGTTTGATCTCGTGATTGGCGCCGAAGCCTCTGAACACGAAGCACTAGTTGTGTCAACCACGGCGACTTCTGGAGTATGGATCTGTTTCGGTGTTTCTATGGTAGGAGACCTGGCTGAGGTACGCCCTGGGCTTGGAGTTCTCATATCTGTACGGCGTCCGGCCCGAAGAACCTGTGGTCCTGAGTCCACAGATGTATGCCTCGCGTGTGTAGGTGACGGGTGTCGTTGAAGCCCCTCTACAGCTCGAGGCGTTCCAGCAGACACATGCGGGACCTGGTTCTCAATTCCTTGAGATGATTCCTCCGCAATGGTTGGGGCTCTTTGTTCGCTTGCAACGAATGCATTAGGCCACGTGGACAAGGGGAGGAAAGTTGAGCCCGGCACCCCGCTCATGATAGGACTGATGCCGGCAGTGCTGTGTGACTCGCTTGTACCTATTTCGGAGCCAAGTTTTGAACTTTGGCTAGGTCGGCTGGACAGCGGAGTTTCCGGTACTGAACTATAGTCTTTCCTGTCAAATTCTTGATGGAGTACGGATCGTGGTCCTGTGGATGGTTGGTGATGCAAATCGTTGGGTGATTTCAGAAGGCCACCAGAAGAGTCGACGTAGATAGAATCCAACTGCTCCTTTTGTGGAATTTCTTCGCTTTGCGGTTGTTCACCATCAGCACGCGTGTGCGATGGAATTGTAGGTGTCCTTGGCCAGAAATCAGTCCCAAACGTAGACACCCTGTTTACAGGCGGGAGTACATGGCTTGTGTCTGCGAACTGATTTGGCTGCTGGTTGGGCGACTGTGGTACTTCCTCCCTTATCGAAGTTGCAGGCTGCACAACGTCCGCACCGATTGCTCTTGCCAAGATAGGGTTCGGCACAGCAAAACCTTGAATCAATTCTGGTTTGCCTTTTCCTTCGGTAACAGGTGCTAGCGGTGGGCTTGGCTGTACTTCTACATGCTCATCGACTTGATCCAGGTATGATCGCCGTTGCGGCGATCTTGCAGGACTGTGGCTATTTACTCGTTCCGCGGCTCCCGATTCCGACATGGTGCGTCCACTGGATTCGCTTGAGCGGCGTTCCTTTTCCCGCTCTTCTTCGATGCGCTTATAAATGTCTGCCGGTCGAATGAAAGGAAGACGCTTATGGGCTGGAGGTTGTTCGGCAGGTGTAATCTCGGGCTGAGCCTCATCCGCTTGCAACAGCTGGGAATCACCTCTTTCTTGAAGTGGCATCTGTTCTGCAAAAGGGGATGGTATTCGCTGACTCAAGCTACTCTTCCGAGGAGGAAACTGTCCTGATGATGGAGCCTGGCCACCGACTTGACGATCTGGCGATCGTCTCATTTGCAAAGGTGCAGGGAGTGCTGATGGTTGGGAGAAGTCTCTACGAACGCCATGTCCAGGGTGCACGACGTACTCAGGGACAGCATCAGTCGAATCAGCCGTGCCGCTTTGCTCTCCGCCATCTCTGCCAACAAGCGGGCTTTGAGTATCTTGCACAGCTTGACCACCGGTCCATGTGTTCTGATATTGGGGCGCCGGCACATCTTGGTGGAGTGGCTGGCTGTAAGAAATACTGCTAGTAGGTGCTATCGGTGGTTGTTGAGACATCGATGCTTTCTGAGAGGCCGCCCTCTCCGGATATCGATTTTCCAAAGTGGAAGTCTGGCCATTGTGGCTTTGCTGCGTTACAGGTGGCACTGGCCAGGTTCCAGGGTGCCCCGAAGAAAAGGCCCGTCGCTCGTCACCCGTATCAAAGGAGTTTTGTCGCTGCATCATGGCCACGTTTGAGCTCTCAGGGTTGGTGAAGCTCCGCGCCGACTCCCGCGTGTTTTCTATTCCTTGTCCGGCCTTCCGCAGACCTAATTGTTTTGGCATAGGTGGTGGCTCATCGTACGCGCCATATTCGTCATACTCATCCACCTCGCCCCAATCGTCTCCGTCATAACTGTATTCGGGTGCTTGCGTCCACTTCTTAGTTTTGGCTCGGTTGACGTTCGTCTTGTAGGACTGCGGCTGGGCTGGTGGTTGATGACCTAGAGGGGCTTGCCTATCACTGAATATGTCGGTCAGCGTACAATCAGATCTGCGGTTACCGCATGGACCTACAATGGAGACCTTCCCGCCGGTACCTGTGGGTACCGATACGGGCCTGCCATCTGTGCTCATCGGCCAAGGCCTGACGCCAATGTACACGAGATGCTGCACATGGACCTAGTATCTTTGTGCCTTACTCGAAGAAATCGTTGAGCGAACAGTGAGAAAGCGCGCAACAGATGGTGAATACCCTCGAGCGGCTCTGGGAAGCAGTGTCCGGAGCGCAGATTAATCCCGTCGCATAGGTTCGTCGTTTTCTTGGCGAGGGTCGAGGTCTATATGTATGTGTCTTATACAATTTCGATGTGTGTGCGTTTCACTTCTACGCCTCAAGTAAAAGTAGTTGAATGTGGATAGCTATGAGCGGAATCCTTGAGCAAACATGAAAGGGTCCAACGCCGGCTGGGAACAGGGATGGTTGTTTTGCGGTTGTAAATGATATATCGCACTTAGTTTGTAGGCAATAGTCGGTTTAGAAGAAAGTTCTTTATTCAAATATCCTCTAGACTCAGCATTCTCCTTGAACGAGCGCGCAAAGTGTTGTCTAGAGAATGATGTCTGACTGCCTGGCTCATGGGAGTTGAAACCCGGGCTGACGAAGCGTGGCCGCAGAAAAGTGGCCGGGGGTGGCGGTGCCAAATGCCGTGAATATGATAGGGCTGAAGCCACCTGGTCTCCGATGAAAGAAGATAACATTGCAACCATTGTACAACAATTGATCTGTTGCAACAGCTGTAACCCCCTTCCCACTGCTTCTCTGTGCTCACTGGTCCTCTTCCAAACAAGCCCTCAATCACCCACAACCTACAGACATTCGCAAGAGCAGGCGGCACTGCTGCCCTACTCGCCCCTTGACCTCCGAGGCCGCAGTCCTCCACCTTATCATCTTTCATTCTTATTGCCATGACCACCTCGACAATACAAGATCGAACACCCGAATTCAAATCCATCCTTGCCCAAGTCCAACGGCGGCAGGCGACCTCCAAACTCGGCGCTCAGCGCCAATCCCTCCTCTCCGACTCACAGAAGAAAGCCGCAAATGGATCAGCAACAGGACCCGGAAGTGAGCGGCGGCAGCGCTCCGAATTCGCCAGGAAAGCAGCAGAGATAGCACGGGGCGTAACAGGCACAATGGCGAAACTCGAACGGCTAGCGCAGCTCGCGCGGCGGAAAACACTATTCGACGACCGGCCTGTGGAAATCGCAGAATTGACATATGTCATAAAGCAAGACCTTGCAGCGCTCACATCCCAGCTTTCCGCCGTGCAAGCGCTCTCAAGATCTCAACATCCTTCTGCAAAGGGCAGCGTAGACCAAGAGGGCGAGCACAACAAAAACGTTATTATGCTGCTACAGCGGAAGATCGCGGACGTATCGGGCACATTCAAAGACGTGCTCGAAGTCCGCACAAAGAATATCCAGGCCTCGCGCTCGCGGACAGAAAACTTCGTGTCCTCCGTTTCCTCGCACACACAGCCATCCACCTTAAATCCCAGCAGGACGGACTCCCCACTATACTCCACGCCTCACGGTGGGAGCACCCCAAAACCGGGCTACAATAACACCCAAGGGCAGGACCTCCTCACCATCGAACCACCGTCTTCCTCATCCTCCGCGCTAACTCGAGGCAATGGCGCAATGTCCGACCAGCAACTCATGATAATGGAAGAGGCGCAGGCGCCAAACAGCTACATACAGCAGCGAGGTGAGGCAATAGAGGCAATAGAGCGGACGATAACAGAGCTGGGTGGGATATTCGGGCAGCTGGCACAGATGGTGTCGGAGCAGACGGAGATGATTCAGCGGATAGACGCCAATACGGAGGATGTGGTGGATAATGTGCAAGGGGCGCAGAGGGAGCTACTGAAGTATTGGAGTAGGGTTAGTGGGAATAGGTGGCTTGTGGCAAAGATGTTTGGGGTGCTTATGATTTGTAAGTCTCCCATTCGAGAAATACTTTCCTTGATCTAAGAGCGGAGCAGATGCTAACTGTTTCAATAGTTTTCTTGATATGGGTTCTGGTTGCCGGTTAAAGCGTACATACCCAGCACTTACTGCCATTGATTCTATAGGCGCGGCGTTCTGGAATTGGCAATTGTGCGATTCCAGTGCGGAAGCGCTTTCACCAGGAGGCAGATAGCCACCGTTTTTGTTACTGGCTTGCAAATTGTTCGGGAGACGTGCCCTTTGCCTCGGTCTGGCGAGTAGATCCTGAGCCTTTCTACCTTCTACGAGTCTCAAGATGTGTCAATCCCCCCTTACGCTACCGAGTGTGTTTCTAAGGCGCCTGTAAGAGCTTTTAAATTCTACCATTCCATTTCAAACAGCCTGTCATGCAATAACCCTCTGGAGCCTTCCATTGATTCGAATAACATGGTTCTGCAAGAGATCTATACCCCACTGTCTTGTCACTTCCGATAACTTAATCTCTAAGGAGGTTTACTGCCGGAACTATCGCACTCCGAAAGCGAGCATGGGTCGTAGTCTATCCCACGAGAGAAAATAGCAGGTCCAGGTCTTTACTGCATTTTTGTGCGCTGAGCATAAATACAAAAATCTTCCTCGTGTAGCCGACCAAAGAGGAGAGCAGACCTCTACGCTGCAGATCTGCAACGCCAACGCCTTCAGTCACCCCTACCATCCCGTTTTATGCAAGCTGAGCATGCTGGAATAATGTTAGATACAGTCTGCGTTGGCGGTGGTGGATGTTGGTGTCCTGGTAATGATGATGGTTATCATCGCGGTGAACACCCTGACGATGAATGCGATGATATCCGCGATAACAGCGATGATGAATGGTAAAGCAAGAGCGAAGAAACCAATGTAAACAGGTCTGTCTGTTCGCTTACTTTATTAACCATGTTCTCCCAGTGGGTGCCACGGTTCCTCAGCTGGCATTGGTCGGCAAGGACGAGCACCGTCACGCACCTAATATAACACCGATGGCTGGAGCAGCAGCGTTTATGAGTGGTATTACTTAGTAAGTGTTTAGACTCGTCTGTGCCTTGCTTTGCTTGATATCATCGCCGTGGTTCCATTGCAAATGTCCAACTCCTTAACGTACTCGTAGCAACATGTAGGCCGAATATATAAAGTCTTCATTGCTTGTAAAGGTTTCTGCATAGAACGTTATGATCTTCCTATCTTCTATCCGGGATAAGTAGATCTTTTTTAGCAAACGCGGGGAAATAGATCTATAGGACCTGCGACAAAGTCATTACGAAGCGGAGAGATGAGTACCCCTTAAACCTCGAGTCTGTTTCTTCAGAAGTACGCACAATTCCTTCCGTGTCGCGTGCATAACGTTCAATGCCCAGCGGGCAACATAGATCGGAACATCGTTCGTGTCCTGCACCTGCACTTAGCCCCAAAAGATAGCCTGCCCAGATTGCGGTGAAGCAGAAGGAGAGTTTGGAACTGGCAATTCACATTCCGCACAGCTCGCTGAACAACGTCAACAATCAAGGCGACCCTTATCGTATTAAAACCAACGAGAGGAGCTGTGCAGTTTTCGAAAGTAAAACCGGTGATTATACGCTCACATGGGTGCCGTTGGAAGCGTTCAGAGTGCGAGGGCGGCAGATTGATTGGTGCCGGTAAACAAGATATTGGATGCGTTAGGAAAGCGAAGAGAAGATGGTGAAGTTGAACCTTGAGGTGGGGATTATAGATAATTTCAATTGGCGGTGATAAGGACCATCATTGCGAAAGTAACCATGATAGAGACTACGATTCTGCAGATGATGACGTCGATCATCATCTTTAGTGGTATAGTTACGATCTTCGAATGCTCCCGGTGGGCAGCGGTCATCTTCGCGTCGTGGTGGCTAAAGGAGTCGGGGTGGTATACAAAGAGGATTATGCGTCGAAGGACTTCTTGTGGGCTATTGCGCGTTACATTGCGCGTTTACTAACGTAGTTATCTGTTCTTACCCCATACAACCATCACCTAGCTCGTATATGACCCTGTAATTGACTGGACCAGCTTAGATGAGTTTCCGCGTCGCATCACCGTATCTCTCAAGACGGTCTTATGTTTCCCGTCGTGCACATTAATCGAAAAGTGGATCTCTTGTCCGCTGTAAACCCTTTATCTATCACAGAACCTAAATAGGCTCTACTCCTATCAGCACATTCACCATTTTGTAGAGTAAGGGAGTGTGGCGCCAGTGGCAGAAATGGTTTGACCACTTAGTAGTTATATTATCAAGAGCTTTCCCTTTACGCGGTACAGCGTTGGACGAAACGTCGTAACAGAAGGAATCGCAATTTCGGCGCTTGCTCCGGAAAGTTTCAGAAACTTTCTTACGCTCATATTTAGAATTGAAATCCATATCTCAGAACCGTCAAATGAGCGGCTTCCCTCGGAGTTTGAACGTCTGTTACCGTTCCAGCCGACAGAGCAGTAGTTCTGATTGATTTTCCGAGAGATCCATCTCGCGCCCGAATGTTCGAAATGCATGTCATGGAACTTGCGTCAGGTTGATTTGACTCAACTCCTTTAATGGATCAACCACGATCCGCCTGACACGGCTCTGACGAGTGGTATGGATACTGTGCAGATCATGACCACATTACTGGGTAGATTAGTCCAGCAAGTGTAAAAAAGCACAATCGAGTCTGGGTCCTCGAGCAGGCCCAGGCTGCCGGCGCACTTACATCACGAGAAATCCATGTCGATATCCAAACCAAGTCCCGCGAAGATATCCTCCTCCCCTAAATCAACGTCTTCTTGCACCTGTCCAGCCTCCTGCGGCCCCATCTCGATGCCACCACCGGCAGCACCAAAGTCAATACTTCCGGTCCGCGCACCAAGCCCAAGTCCTGCATCACCCATTCCAATACCTAATCCCATATGGCCAGTGGGAGCAGGTATGTTAGCCTCCGCGCCGCCACTTGTGAAGACTATCTGCTGTGGAGCAGCATCGGCTGCGATAGCCTGGGTGCCCAAGTCCATGGGCATACTGTCCATCATTTCCTGCACTTGGGCCACCACTGCAGAATCGAATCCCGGCATCGGTGCTGCGGTCAACACAGGCGCCATTTGCGCCTCGACTCTCCTGCTGAGACGTACGATAGCCTCGGCCTTCGTCGGTTCGGTGATGACCAGTTTGGCCGCGTCGTCTTTTTCGAAGCGAAGAGCATCCCTGAGATTCAGTCTTCCTCTACCTCCTTGTGACGGGGCCATTTGATCTCCATAGGCAGAGCTGGAGGGTGATTGCATGTCCTCGTGACCAGTAGGGACACATATCATGTTCGTCGCGATGTCAAGGGCCAAATCGCCATTCCCTTGTTCCGTCTGCGCTATGACTTCGTCTAGAACTGCGTCCAGTGTCCGTTTGGCACCGATCATTTGAACGCTGACACGCAGCTGGCGGTACGTATAATTTGGCGGTGAGGTGCTCAGGTTGAGTGATGAACTCCACAGCATCAAACCCTGGAAGGTCTTTCTCAGCGCAGCAACAAGGCCGCCACCAGGCGTGCTGGTCCAACCTTCGATCTCAGTAATCGGTGTAGAGTCGTTATGCTTATGATTCAAGTGCATTCGGAGTGTATCGCGCAAGGGATCGATATCTGACCTAGTTGGTTCCCGCCGCTGCACTTTACTAAGAGCGTGATCTAAGCGATCAGCCGTAATGGAGAGGATCGTAGTGTGCATCGCCAGTGCATCCCCTGAGATGGATGTAGGGCGGATGAGCTTGTGTAGGATCTGCATGATTAGGTCGGTATCGTTGTGAACACTTTCCCAGATATGATTGGCAAGCCAGCGAAGTGCGCCAACGAGAGATGGGAGGAGGAAAGTCTCCAGTAGAACTTCCTAAAAGTCAGCAACTAATGAACCAACGGCTGAAGGTCGACTCACATTCAAGACCACCTAAGAGAGACTCCATATCCAACACCTTCGACATACAAGCGCGTATGCTCTGGTCAAATAAGGTAGGCACTATGAGATAGAAGTCCTGCGGGAGGCAGGACGACAATAGCTCATCACTGATGTTCTCCGTCCCATAAAGGCCGCCAACCCATAGGCCCAGATGCTTGTTCTGATCTGCAGACAAGTTCTCAGTCCGCTGACCCTTTTCGCCGTACCTCAGTAGTCGCGCCACGAAGGATCCATTGCTGGCACATCCTATATCGTCCCTGTTGAGATCGTACCGATTGACGAACACTAATACAAGAAGAAGAATTGTCGCAAAGTCGTCATACGCCGGTTGATATTCGCCTACTCTGATTAAGTTTGTCCATGGATACAAAGATATAACTTGTTGGTGTTACCTTGATCATCGTCGAAACTCCAATTGTCCAGCAGCTGACACATGGGGTACAGTATGATTGATGGCGTCGTGAACTGCGAAAATACGTCAAGAGAAAGTGGCTTTCGTAAGAGCAGAGCACAGATCGTCTTAAGAGATATAGTCTCTTTGTTGGTGGTTAAGTTTAAAATGATCTAGAATCAGGTAAGGAGGTAGCCAGATGTCAATTTTGGACAAGAACATACCTCTGTTAATGCGCCAACAACCGCTCCTGCATTCCCATCCAAGCTCTCAATCGCGCCCACAAGTTCCTCCACCTTTTGAAAGTTGGCATTGCATTGAACAACAAGGTTCTCTCTCATCAGTTTTACGCCAGCTGCCTGCAGCGGGACTTCGCCCAGTAGGCGCTCAATGCTTCCTTCAGGAATGAGTTGATGCAGAGCACAAGCGAATAGAAAGTCTTGGCGTATATCGGACACCATTGCGTTGTTACCGAGCATGTCGAATGTCTGGGAAAGGGAGGGAAAGGCATGAGGATCAATATGGCTCAGTGCCTGTGCGATGCAATACTCTGGCGTGAGAGGAGGGAACATGGAGGAGGAAAAGTACAACAGAAGAATGGGTATCTTGTTAATGAGAAACGAACGCAGCGAGAATATAGTATCAGCCGGTGCATTCCTGTACATTGCATTTGCGAGAACGTCAAAGGATACGACTAGTAGATCAACGGTCAGGTTCTGAACGTCACCCTATAGCTAAGTTAGCGACAAGACCGGCTTTTGTGAGTTCATGGCCCAACATTGTACCGTAGGTTCAGATAGTTAAGGATTGAACTATCGTCCAGGTGTGCGCAGCCGAGAAGCTAGCAACGTCAGTCCATGATCAGATATCTCTTCTTCTCACATACAGCGTTGATATAGACGTAGAGACCCCCGCGCGAATTGACGGCTGGCGTCTCCAGAATTGAATCTAGCTGCAGTTGTTGCACCTCTAAGTTGTCGTTCGCTGCGCCATCAACGCCTTGTGCGTGCTCCTCATTTAAGTCGTGAACTTTTGAAAACATCTCCAAACGGTTTGCAGCTTGTATTGAGGTGTGAGCCAGTAAGGGAGCGAATGTTGATAATGATGACTTGAACTCTTTGCGTATATCTAGCGCACTTTAGCATTTGTTGGGGATGTATTGGTTTCAATTTTGCAGGAAGCCGCTATATGCACCAAACAGCGGCTCAGGATGGCACAATCTCACTTTGAATGGCAGTCAATGTCAGGCAGAATATGACATACCTTTTGGAAGCGCAGCATCAATTACACCAACTATCTTAGGGCTCTCGCTCATGGCAACTACGAGAATGCCAAGCGCTTCGCGAGCTAGCACGACTTGCGCGTGCCTCTGCTGGGTTACTGTGTTTGGATCATCAAAGAGCATGCTTTTCGCCTCTCTTGCCGCAAACGTAGACATCCACTTCGACGCGATCGCTATGATTGCTCGTGCCTCTTTGATTGTCTTCGGGGCCTGACCAGTAGCTACGTTCTTAGCTATCCTGTAGAAGAGTGCTTCCTCCAGTCCCACAGGGATCTGAATGCCTGAGGTAGCTGACGAATGGTCATTGTTAACCAGTGTGGAGAAGCTCTTGGCGAGCTCGAGAACTCCACGCAGGACGTCCGAGTCTTTGACTATTTCTGAGGCAAGCAGCCGCTCTATGTAGACAGGTATAAGCGGATCCATCCCAACGCCTCTTAGGGAGGCCAGCTGCAAGCATCTGGAGACGATTTTGAGTCCAGGTAGGGGTGCTCGGTGGGACAGTGCTTTGGCAAGGTCTTCAAATCGTTCAGCTCGAACACGGCTTTGCAAGCACTTTCTCAGAAAGGTGCTCCATTGTTTGGACGGAGTGTCCATGGAAAGGACCCCCAAATCTCCTTCGGTTATAGACAGAATAGAGCTCAGCAGGTGGGCAGTGTGTTTCTGAAAATCAAGTTGGAATCCTTCATCCACAGCTACAGACGCCGTCTCCAAATTATTGCCGTGGAACGAATGAAAGTTCTAATGCAGCATGGTCGCCTAAGCTGAACACCAGTACATGCACTTAGGGATTAACACCCCGCGCGATTTTCGAGAAATCTATAATCAAACATGGGCCAAGCGTCGGACAGACTGAACGTTCCTCGAGGAGATGAGACGTGTAGTTTGCTCTAGCATTTCGATCAAGTCACGGAACATAGATGACCCGGCGAGGTCGAAGATATAAGGAAAGACGGTGAGGACTTAATCTTCAAAGCGCAACGCCAAGGCTGTAATACAATGCACTCAATACTACACATTATGCGCTGCAAATAACGCTACAACAATACGGAATGGTGCAAGGCGCAGACCAAATGATTTATTAATCCCAGCTGCTCCAGCGCTTGGATTCCTGCTCTTACTCCAGTCCATATTCCAGATGGCCATGCTTCTACCTTTCCTGAACCGAGTTCTAATAGGAACGTGATCTGAGATGTGTCTCAGTACTACCGTCGTGATGGCCCCGATGCACCATCACCATCCGGTACATTCTCATTGATGCTCTCAGGCGCCCTTGGACCTATCATCCAGTCCTCCATTGCCAACCACTGACTCCATGACTTTTCTGCAGCCTCTATCTCGGCCAATTGAACGTTCTGAAGCGGTTTGAGGAATGGTACCGTCTCTTGAGGGGAGATGTCGTATTGTGCCTTGACCTTGGACCACCCTCCGCTCTTAGCCAGGAAGAGGTAGTTGCGTCTCTCGCATTCTTGTAGTGGTCCAACGCCCTTTTGCCAGTCATCTCCAAAGAACCCATGCAGCACCGCTTCCTTGTCGAATCCCGTCACGACAAGGCGCCTTATGAACGGTATCAGTGATACCCAGTTAGGTGTAGGGCGCGATGTTGGAGAGTTCACACCGTGTCGCGACCACCGGTTGAAGGGATAGGAAGGGCCGGCAGCTTGTGGCGATTGTGTGGAGTAGCTGATGACGGGGCTCACAGGCCATTGAAAGGGCAGGCAGATGTTGACAAGAGCAGCTAAAGCCTGAACTGTCGCATCGTGCTGAGCGTGATCGAGGAAGTACGCTTGACAGCTCTGGTATGCGGGATGCCATTCAAAGATCTCGAACTCGGGATTGTCTGTGTAGGCGGCCGCCGCTGCCGCTGTTGCATCGTGTCCAGCGTTCACCGATAGATGGTCGCGATCAGTATGCTGGTTTGGTTGAAAGTTGAATGATGCGCCACCGCTGACAAAGGGCATACCGTCTTCCATTGCATGCTGTCAGCTGGATTGCCATTGCGAAGGAGAAGGCATTGGTAAGCCACTGACCGTTTAAATCGCCTTGGCCTCCAAAGCAGCTACTAAAGTTCATGAGTGTCTCGGGTAATAGTTTGGCCTTATATATGCACGACAACAACTAGAGGTTTCAGACCTCAGAGGAGTTGAAAAACAGCGCATGGTGGCCATTGACTGAATATACAGGAGCGATGCACGGAGGTACTCCGCACAACAACGTGGCCACCGTCAGGAATCAGGATCAGGCCCCGTCAGAAGCAATCCTTGCAGCGATCCCTGTGGCGTCCATGCCCTGTTCCTACCTTACTCCACGTAAGCGTGGCAGTGCTGACAATAGATATCCGGGGTTACTCTGGAGCTATCTAATAACAACTGTACGTGGATGACTGATATATGCCGTTTGATTTGTGTCTGTGTTTGTTTACGCCGGAAGACGCTATGAGTGCGCCTACGCCATTTGACGGACCCGCCATCAGCAGCACAGTCTAATCTCACTAATCATTTACATTAGACTGGCAGTTCTCGTTTCACTAATAATTAAGGTGCGAATTAGCATTGAGACGGGTTCCAGCAGTATGAAAGGTACAGTTACGTGCAATCTGCATAGTGGCGAGACGCCAGTCAAGGTTAACCAAGCCTGACATCATTCCAAAATTCCGTCCAACCCACCCAGAATCAGATACGCTAAGGACCAGCAATTTCAACAGTTATGGGAGAAGCTGTAGCGAAGTAGATACAGGTGTTCAATGATTATTAGTACCTTTCAGGGGGATAGCAGTGTAACTCTTTGACACTCCTGCGGACCTCTGCACCAGTACAACAAGCTGCAACAGATCGACAGGATAAAGTCCAAAACTAGAAGAGAATCACTTCAATAAATTGGCGAACCCCCCGAAAGGGTCGCTGCCAAAGGCTGAAACCGGTCTCCGAACCCTTACGAATGCTTCAAATTGTCTTAAAGAGGCTTTCATGACAGGATTACTTTAGTACACCGGCGAACCCCCAAAGAGCTTGAATCCATCTGTGATAAATTATATACTCCCGGTCATTTTGCGTCCCTTTCTTACCTCAACTAGCGGTGATGTGTTTGCACCGACCACTGGGAGTTTGTACAGCACAACACATCTTACTTCTATAGCTTCCCTTCACCCATTCGCTTCCCTAAGTTGGGATGTGCAGTCGAGAGCTCTCCTGGCAGTCGAAGTGTCCAGCATCGGCGTAATATTGGCTGACCGTCTGATGCAGGTACTACCTACTTCAGGATTCAGTTTCAACCGTTGAAACCAGCTGTTCTCGCCCTTCGACGAACGATTTGTCCTGGAATTTCTCGATGAACAAAAAGCAAAAGCAGAATCTTCATGTGAGGGCTGCCTATCCGGGCCGTGTCGAGGACCCCTCGTATCGGACCGCAGTGTCCAACAAACTTATCGCATAATGAAGCTTTCATGTACTACGAAAACCAAATGTTTCGTGGCTCTTTGGGAGTAGAACAATTGGACAGCACCGTAGTATTCCCGGTGGCAGGATTGGAAGACGAGTTACACAGGTACTCCACAACAAATCATAGAAGTGCCTGACTAAGGGAAGCCAATGTGAGTCAACAAGGCTGGTAGAAGATTTTGGACACAATGTGTCACAGAACGAATCATCTTGCGGCTTGGTTCTCCACACTCATTTTGCACTTAGTGCCGAACCATGGTTAGCGTCCCTGCAATCAATCAGAAGCTCCATGTTCGAGCCTATGAACGGATGTGAAGAAAGAACAACGAGTCAGAACCAAATTCTATGAGACGCAAAGCAAACAAGTAAACTCTTATGGATGAGCTTAATTTTTGTATGGTAAGGCTACCGCTCCCTGCAATGTGCATACGTAAATCTTCCAAATAGAACCAAAGTGCTCTTCCACTCGACGCTATACTACCTCGAGGAGAGGAAAGCGGACCCTACGATACCCATTATTGAAGCAGACTGGTCAGCGTGAATATTACTACACGCTGGCTCGCGTCCTTACCTCGCCCATGTTCGCTGCAGTGCAGTCTTACCGCATCAGCTAGCAGCACGAGGCTGCTTCACTTTGAGGACACTTTTAACCCCCATTTGAATTGCCAATCCTCAAATCCCAGTGCCATTCTCGGTACGGCCTTTTCATACTTCGGATTAGGTAAGCGGATCCGCCGACATCCGAAATACGTCATGGTCCATAGCTACATCAGACGCAATTCATGAATATCAATGCAGTCAGCCCGAGTGCTTAGAGACATACCGAAAGGTTTGAGAATGGCTCAGAAATCACACCCCCTCTCCTGGCGTGTAAAGGCATGTGGCCCCTTGAGGGCGCTCATAGCGAGTGCTTATGATCTGTCCATAGCTGGCCAATAGCCTTACCATGCCCCAGATTCATTTGGGAGTATACATGACTGGAGGGAATGAGTGCGTGCAGGCTACGCGGTGGGCACTAGAAGTAAGTTTTACTGTTCTTTACTACCAATGGCACCGATCCTCGGCTCAGCCAAAGGAGTCAGAAGTAGCATTACCTAGGATTATAGCGCCCTACAGTGTATCTACGTAGCGAATCTGCAGCCGTAGCGTGTGCTTTCTGTTCGATTCTGACAAACACAGGCCGGTTATCGAGGGTTCGAGACCTTGCAAACGCATCAAGCCATGCAGTACGACTAACCTCATAAAATCAAGAATTGATTCAGCGGAATGGTACCATAATGAGAAAGAAGTCGGCACTGCAATCAAAAACTTCCTTTCCAGCCAAGCAAACAGCTCCGGACTGAAGCGGGAGGACATCCACTTCACCACTAAGCTGCGGTCTAACACTACATATGACGCAGCTCGCAAGTCCATCAAGAAATCCATCGCGGATTGCGGGCTCGGATACATTGATCTTTTCTTACTCCACAGCCCGTATGGTGGCAAGCAAGCTAGACTCGAAGCCTGGCGAGCGGTTGAAGATGCCATTGATGACGGTGAAGTGAAAATAGGTGGTGTTAGCAATTTTGGAGTTAGACATGTAAGTTCCAACTGGGTAACAACGCACGCACCTCTCTCATTCGTGTTTCTCAGCTTCAAGAACTGATGGCTTCCAAACCTCGAATCATGCCACAAGTGAATCAAATAGAGGTTCATCCCTTCAATACCAGAACCGTAATTACTAGTTTCTGCCAGCAGCATCATATTGTTGTGGAAGCATATGCACCACTCGCACGAGCTTTGAGGATGAAACATCCGACCATTGTGTCGCTGTCTAAGAAATATGGGGCGACCCCGGGGCAGCTTATGGTACGTTGGAGCGTGCAACACGGATATGTGCCTCTCCCGAAGAGCGTGAAGAAGCAGAGAATTATTGAAAATGGGGATATTGGTGGTTTTGAGATTGACGACAAAGATATGGCAACGCTGGACAGTCTTGATGAATATCTTGTTACAGGTATGGTTGTTCGAAGCTTGACACGATGACTCCATTCAATAACGCCCGCTTGCAGATTGGGATCCCGTCGACGCTCCATAGGTTGCTACAAGCAGGTCTGTTTTCCGTAGATCTTTTATTTTGCCTGCCTGCACGTCTGAAAACTTAAAGTAACGGGGGACGTGAGTGCTGGGTTAAGTACTTGAGAAGTCACCAGTCTCCCTTCCGATTAATCGTGCCCTAATTCTGCCCTCGGAGAAGTTGTGCCAAAATTAATACGGCAGACAATAGCATGCAGCTCCATAGGTACTCTCCAGGCTTTATTAACGGTAGCTGTATCACGGCCGGGGGCCGGTTATCACTTGGCATGCCGTAAGCGCATAGATGTATGGTTCGTCCAGTTCCGATCGTCGATAATAAGGTGGACGTCGGGCATACTAGCACAATAATAGCTCAGATAAACTTGAACATGGTCCAGCACGCGCGCGGCAAACCTGAAGCATGGTGAAGCCAAAGGTGGGTTGGTCACGGAACGGTCGGCTAATCGCCGGGGGTATGTCCTCCAATAGTCGGTTCGCGATAACAGATATTTCATGTCATCAACGCAGGTACAGCTTTTGACCAGAGATATCATCAACAATCTTGACTCTGAGCAATTTGTCCGCCATGGAGAAGCTTAAGCATCCTGGAACGCCCGACGGCTCGTCACCTTCGCTCACAAGCGTGCTTTGCTTTTGCGGGGGTGCTAATCATCCCTACCGAACCAATGTGCTCCAGCGCCATCATTCCTCCCATTCCACCTTCTCGACTGTCACCACTTTGACAACGTCTCTGTAAACCCCGAGACACCAGAAGTAGAACATACCATCCACCATGTCTAATCTGCCATCAGAACCCGAATTCGAGCAGGCCTACAAAGGTAAGAGGACCCTCTCCGATATCGGAGAAAGCCCCTCCTCAGGCTTCGATATGACTCTGATACCGGTTGAGAAGCTCCCTTCGCTGACGCAGCATCACAGAGCTTGCCTCGACCCTTGAGAACTCCACCCTCTTCAAGAAGCATCCAGAATACAAGAAGGCACTGCAGGTGTCCTCTGTTCCGGAGCGCGTCCTCCAATTCCGTGTCGTTTGGGAAGATGACAAAGGCCAATGCCAGCTCAATCGGGGTTATCGAGTGCAGTTCAACTCGGCTCTTGGACCATACAAAGGAGGGCTTAGATTTCACCCATCTGTGAACTTGTCCATATTGAAGTTCTTGGGTTTCGAGCAGATTTTCAAGAATGCACTTACCGGTCGTAAGTTACTCATCTATGGAGGGCTACAGTTACTCTATGCAATGCTAAGTGTGGTCAGTCAACATGGGAGGCGGCAAAGGAGGTGCAGACTTTGACCCCAAGGGCAAGTCGGACAACGAGATCAGAAAGTTCTGCTATGCGTTTATGCGGGAGCTCAGCAAACACATTGGCGCCGACACTGACGTCCCCGCCGGTGATATTGGTGTCTCAGGCCGTGAGATTGGCTGGTTGTTCGGAGCATACCGTGCTGAGAGGAACCGCTGGGAAGGTGTCCTAACCGGCAAAGGTGGCAGCTGGGGTGGTAGTTTGATCAGGCCGGAAGCTACAGGTTACGGGCTCGTCTACGTAAGGGAGTCTAATCCTGGAGTACTCCTGACATGTGCTAATGATCTTCGCAGTACGTGCAACATATGATCCAGTACGCGTCAGGTGGCAAGGAGTCATTCCAGGGAAAGCGTGTCGCCATATCCGGCTCAGGAAACGTCGCACAATACGCAGCACTCAAGGTCATCGAGCTCGGCGGTATCGTTGTTTCCCTCTCCGACAGTAAGGGCGCCCTCATCGCAACCGATGACAAAGGCATCACGCCCGATCTCGTCTCTGTTATTGCCCAGCTCAAAGTCGACCGTAAGCAACTTACAGAGCTCGCTGAGTCCAGTGAATACAAGGACAAGTTCAAGTATATTGAGGGCGAGCGACCGTGGAAGCATTGCGGCAAGGTCGATGTTGCATTGCCATCAGCGACGCAAAACGAGGTATCAGGTGATGAGGCAGAGGCCCTCATCAGCGCGGGTGTTAAGTTTATCGCTGAAGGAAGCAATATGGGCTGCACACAGGAGGCCATTAATGTATGCGAGAAGTCACGGAAAGACAAGAAAAATGAGGCGATTTGGTATGCTCCAGGTAAGCTATCACATGCTTTGTCTTCAATTCGGTTCGGACATGGTTAACACGTTGTGGTGCAGGCAAGGCAGCAAATGCCGGTGGAGTCGCAGTTTCCGGTCTCGAGATGGCACAGAACTCCGCCCGCATAAAGTGGACTACTGAAGAGGTCGACGGGAAGCTAAAGGACATCATGTCCAATTGCTTCAAGAACGGTTTGGAGACTGCGAAGGAGTATTACCCCCCAGCTGAGGGCGAGTTACCGTCGCTTGTTGCGGGTTCGAACATTGCTGGATTCGTTAAAGTCGCTACAGCAATGAAGGACCAAGGCGACTGGTGGTGAAGGATGGTCACTTAGACGATGGGCGGAAAATTGGCAATACTAGACAGCGGACTTAGACAATACTCTGCGACATAGACAAACATAGTGGTACTCCTGCCGCAAAGCGTACATCAATCTGGGCAGAAGCGTACAACAAGCAGCATCTCTATCGTTTCAATAATAACTGTGTGGGTTACCGTTAGTAAGGGTGTAGGGCTGAGACATACCCACCTGCAGAAGTTCGGGCCGGCTCTTTGTCCGCTCCTAGGTACTTATGCGAGGAGCTTCAGGTTCCTTGTACACCTCGTCACCACCTCCACACATTGTCCTCTTGGGAAGCTAGCAGATACGTTGGTGCAAACTCTCCTACCACCATTAGAACCATCAGGAAACTCCAGATATGAGCAGCGTTTTAGCCAGTCAATCCGTTTTCGCCCCTCACCTCCTCCCAGATCCCCGCCTCTCTCCAGACCGTACAGGTACGTTAGCTAGCTGGTCTGAATCGCTTCGTACATCGGCTGATTTCCCGCACTTACAGCATCCCTTGGCGGCAATAGCATGTCCGGACGGAAACGGAAAGCTGAGGATAATGGCGACAAAGACGACCGGATGTCCTCCTCTCCATCCAACTCTCCCGGCACATCCTCCAGGCATCTCCCGCAACATACATCACAGCGCAGCAAGCGGTTACGAACGAACGTCACAGGCCGTCCACTTGCCTTGCCCCGTCTATTGGAAACCCTAGGCACGGATGAAATGAGGGGTCTTCTGAGATCGATCTGCGACCGACATCCGGATATCGGCGCCGAAGTTGTTTCCACAGCACCAAGACCTAGTGTCTCATCAGCTCTCAATGTCCTGTCTAGCTATGAATCCGCTCTCTTCGCAGCTTTCCCGTACGGCAACCGTCCTACATCAGATTACGCCTACAACCGTGTGCGCCACCAACTCGCCGACCTCTTAGACGCCCTCCGAGACTACACCCCTCACTTTCTACCTCCACACGAAACCCAAGCCGCCATATCACTAAGCTATCTAGATGGTGCTACAGAAATAATCCATCGCATTCCGAACTGGGACAGCTATCAACACAACCGGCATAAGCAGGAGGCGTACGAAGAGATAGCGAAAGCTTGGGCGCTGGTATTGCAGGAAGCCGTAAAAAGAGGAGGAGGCATACAACTGCACCATGGAATGTGGGATCAGAAGATCACGAGGCACAATCAAGAATCAGGCGGAAGGATGCAGGAAGCTGTGGACGAGCTGCGTTCGAGCATGTTAGGTGTTACGTCTGGAATGTTGAGTGTTGGTGGAGCAGGTGTTACTGATCAAGCTTCCATACGGAATCAGCTTCTGTCTGGCACATACGGATCGAACCAACCAGTCCAAGTGGGACCATGGTAGGCTCTGCGAAGCTGGAGTGCATTCGGCAGAGCTCTTGTGACAAGTAGGTCAAGGCAATTGCAACGGGCGTTTGGGAGACTTGTGGCAATATCGCTGGGATATCATTTTTGTAGACTTGGGCGCTGGGTTAGCATAAGCTGGCGTTGGGGGCGGGGAAAGCGGCCTAGGCTGGCTTGTTCGTCTGCTGAACGACTCTTTGTTGGAGGATGCATTTGGGATACTGATGCTCCGAGTGAATTGTCACGGCCGTTGACTGAACTCAGACAGAGGGTTAGAGAGCCTAGAGATGGCATGACGTCTGCCTACGTAGGTTGGCAACAGATGTTGAGCAATCGCCGCCGACATGGCGACAGTTCTTTGTGAGCTTCAACGATCGCTTGATGGAGGACTCCTGGTTAGATTGAACGTGTAAACCCTAACAAATGAGACATCGGCCGAAGCGCAATAAAATAACGTTTGATCGATCCCGTCGCCCAGCACCCAACCCCTGTCACCACGTGAACGCGTGCGGCCACAAGACAACCAACGCGTTCCCCACTCTCAGCATCTTGAGTTCACTTGTTTCACACTCGTTTGTCAATGGCGCGATCTTTCACTGCGATCGTGCGGCCGCACTGACTGAAGCCTGGTTCCAGAAGGGTCCCGGTCAGAGTGCGTGTCTCACATTGATTGTCTTTCCTGTCCTTAACTCCTCAACACCACAACCTTTCTTCCACGGTTCCTCTACTGTCGTTCTCTTAACAAGGTGAATTAAACACCTGGTTCTTCTTCAACGCCAAGCACAGTCACTTCTGGCTGCGGGTCAATCTCACCAGCATTCTCAGCTTCACTATCAAGAACCTTGCTGCTACGTCGTTATTTCAACGCTCCAGCGTCTGCACTCTCCGCGACCTTACTTCATCGGAATAACTTAGCCTTCGCTGTGTAAAAGGGTTACCGCAGTCTGAGTGACGGAAGCCTTGGGGTTCCCCTCAATTGAGCCCCGCTTTGTGGAGTCTCTGGCCATGGTCTGAGGCTTACGAAAGTACCTTTACCGTTCAATCTCACAACATCCTAGCTTGCGTGTTTGAACCACTGCATTTGTCACTCAAAGGTGCTGAAGGGACCGTTCCGCAAAATCAAATGGCTATCCTGGAAGGCTTGCCAGGCTTGAACGTGGAAATAACAGTGGACAATGTCGCATTGCAGGAATATGATGACGATGAAGAAGACGCCGAACCTAAAACTGTGACGAAATACATTCCAGCTATATCTGGAGCCCCTTTCAAGGTCCGATGGCAGATTAGTAGGGCTTTTAAGTATCGCCAGCGGGCCGTATGCCTGAGGGTCTACATAGATGGCCAGTACATGGATGGTACTGTCCTGAAGCCATCAAAAATGGAAGGCACAAACTGGGTCGAGGGTCGTCACAAACAGGTTGGCGACAAATGTTTCGTTGAAAATTTCACATTCGCGAACCTTGTTATAGGTGCGTAGAGATCTCCACCTTCCAGTCAACTTAAAGAGTTTCATCTTACAGCAATCGTAGACGACAATGCCCCAAAGGCAGCTTACGCTACTGTTGCGGATAAACTTGCCAAGCTCGGTACAATTTCCGTCTCATTTGACCGAGTGTCAACCGGAGCTGAGCGCGACGGCGCCTCGAACAGAGAAGTAGTTGCCGCTACGGGCCCGTTATCGGAGAAATGGCTTAAAGGACGGGCATTGACTCACAGTGTCGGGTAAGCACACGCATCTGTGCCGCCGAGCGTCTACCGTCGACTTTACTGATAAAGTCGTAGACTCGCTGAGCCCAAGCCTATATCAGGGGTGACAACCATTCACGTAGATTATCAGGACAAGTCGCCATTCGCCACGTTCAACTTCAAGTACCGTTCTCTCGGTCAGTCTTCCTCGGAATTGGACAGTCGCAAGGCTGACAGTCATATTGTGCAGACGCTCTCAAGCAACTATGTATCATCCCACGCACCCCTTCGCCTGTGCCGCTAGATGAGCGACCTCCGGAGACCCTCAGTCGGGAGGAATTGCTTGAACTTGCACGCATACAGAAGGTTCGATTGTTTCGACGATAACCGGCGCTTGAGCTAACGTGGACCAGGAACGACTGGAGAGGAAGAACGACGTGAAGATCAAAATCGAGGGCATGCGAAGAGCGAAAAGAGAACGTGACAGCGATGACGAAGACGAACCGGCTGTTGTTGAAGACCGTCCACGCAAAGCCGCACGGAACAGCCACGACAGTGATGTTGAGGTCGTTGACCTGACGTGAGTCTGACAGTCGGGTACTCTCCCCAGCTGCTCGAGATCTTGATCAATGTAGGCAAAACCCCCATTGGTTGCAAAGAGTAGATGCGTGGCGCTGCTCGGATCCGTGGCCCATCGCGAGTACAATTTCCTCCTTATCATGCTAATTTTCAACGCTTGCGCACTGGAGGAGATTATGGCTTTGCTTAAGCTGCATACTGCCCGCTGGTACTTCTGTTGACTAAGAGCAGGCGGATGAATGAGAGGGCAGCAGATGACTCTCACGTACAATTTCCTCGCGCAAGTGTCCATGGGCTTGGTGTATGCATCTAGCACTTTATGAGAGAACGTTACGGACACCGCAAGGACACTTATTGCTGGAAATTCGAAGCAGCTTGTTGCAGGGGGAGCACGGTGTCGGACCAAGGGAACACTTTCATGGGGACAGTAGCTGTCGCACGGAGTCCTACAGTTCGGAAATGGTGCAAGGATGTATTGAGACATCTTATGCAAACATAGCTACTTCTACAGATTACTTCTCAGCGTCAGACGTGCTGCGTGACATGCTAGAAGTTTCTCTTTACGAGGCATTTCCGGCAGTTGATCTTTTGGTGATGATATTGACGTCTACGCTAAAAGTGGGCTTCCTGAGGCGCCACAAGAACTACTCAGAGAATGATCGGATGTGTGCAGACGTTCAAGATCATGCTTACGCGGTCGAAAATCCATCCATGCTATGGTTGTACCTCATAAGAAACACTGGTTGTGTTTCGGTAAGTCTAGCAACATCCTCTTGTCACTCCCGTCCCTCACCCCCCTAGTCTCAGTGGGCTTGCAATTGAATAACAAACCGCTGAAGGGGAGAGATCTACTAGAGCATAAGACAAAGGTACGGGGGTATGCGGACTGCCCTTGACTTGAGAACAGTTGCATTCTGATAAGACAAAGAACCTAGCGATTCACCGGAGGTACTGTATGGAAGCCGACCGTAGCACCAGGCATGCGTGGCCATGCTGGCCCCGCAGGCTTTCAATGTTGAACAGCAGGGTGGTGTAAGTGTTTTGACATTTTTAAGCATTGCTTTGAGTGTTCCGCGGCACCATCGAGCCTGGAACCTAGGGGTCTTTCGGATGCACTGTGTAACGCCCCGAAGGGGTCTTGCAGCGGAGGGGGAATTCTATCAACGGGGCCCACAGGAGAGGACTGCTGACCCTGGTTTCGTCTGCCATAAACCCCTTCGCTGTAAACTTCCCGGAGTACGTTCAGTGTCCCCGCGTCCGTTCAATCATCGAGGCCCAGAAGAGGGATGGAGCTTGCGGTTTGGGAGTGAGCTGGAGGGGTTCAGGGTTCCAGTCAAAGGAGGTTCTGGGCGCGACTCGGAACGTGGAAAGCGTCTTCCGAGCCTTGTTCAAGACCCTAAGACGTGATTATGCATGCATATCGGAAGGGTACTGAATATTCCGTCAGCGGCCATGTGGAGTTGTCTAGAGACCAAGGCGTGAAAGGCTTGGCGGAGAAGTGATATTGCCCGCTCTGGACTATTCGATTAGTCTATTCTCTTTAGTCATCCGGTTCACCCCAAGAGTGCTGCTCCGTAGAATTGTAACGTGTTACTCCGTAAGTCTATAGATAACACCTGAATGCTGCATTTACCAGAACAATCTGTCAAACATGGGGTGTGGAAGTAGCCCCTCAACCGTGGACAACTGCTTAAAATGTAAAAGGACCTACCTCCGTACGACATTGAAATCTATGAGTTGGTTGGGTTACGGCCTGGGAACAGGGGGAGGGGTTTTCCGATACGGCGGGTTTCCGCGCAAATTGTGTAAAAGTCGTGCAGACGGGAGTCGTGCTAGCAAGGAGACCTCGTACCAGCAATCATTTAGCGTGAGCACAACCCGTTTCGGGATAGGTTGTTTTGACGAAGAGAGTTTAGCAATTCAGATTACCGCGGCTGGACTGGTGTAAGCTTCTCATCAGCAAGCAGATGATTCGTCGCGGATGCGGCAAAGAGGCCAACCGAGCAAGAACTCGCCGCGACGTGCGCCTGTAGCAGATATAATATTTACCACGAGCTTCATGATCCTTCGTGCTTCCCGTCGCAGGGACCACCGGGTCTCCGGGAAAGTTCGACTACAGAGGGTCTTTGTAATTGTCTGTCCCAGAGAATTCAAGCAGACTGACACGAGCTTGCGAACACCACCTCGCGTTCCCACTGTTTGGGGCAGATGGCGTTCCGCCTCATGGCCGAAGACGGGAGAGGTAGATTAGGTGGGCTTGGAGGATCAGCACTGCTTGTGGGGGTCCAACATGACAGGACAGTCTGCCACTGCTAGGTCGAGTTCTCTCTCAGCTCTCTGATTCAAGTTCATTTGCCTGCTTCGCAACTGTTTTTTACTGGTTTACATCAATTATCTTCTTTCTGGCCTCTCTCTTGTGCATTTTGCGCACAAGATTTCATTCATTGTAGGCCTGTTTCTTGCAGCATATCTGAACTCTTACCTAACCTGGAACGCCATCCTTACATCGACCTATTCCAGAAAATAGTCGGTCTACAGCCCTTCACTGTCGCTGTGTCCATATGCCGCAGGGCAACCGCAGAACTTCCAAGCAGCAGGATTAACACTGAACTTGACGGCGTTGCGAAAAGCATGTGATTTATCGTCAACCGTGGTGCAGCCTCAACTGCCCGTCTAGAGACCAAAGCTTTCAGAATTCCTGATCTGAACCAAGGAGGAAGTCTTTGACTTCGAAGCAAGGGGCAGAAAGGGTTCAAAGGCACGCATTACTGCCCCGTGGGGCGGGTTCTCTTGACTGTCAGTCGCATTCCTCGCCACGGCAGGCACAACAACCAAACCCCCACTGACAAAATAATGTCAAGATTGTTATCCTGGGGTCTCCAGTGATGCACGTTGCCACGCTTGTAGTTGAAGTACCACCCATTCACGCGTACACGAAGTCTGCACGCCGATATCCTTGATTGACCAAATGACCCAATCTTTAACTCGGAGCGCGGGATAAGCAAAAGCGCACAAATCGGACTCCTCCGTACGACTCTCGTGGCTCGGAAAGAACGATCCGCCATCATTCAAGCCGTGGATAATTCCACATCGACTGCAACTCCCATGCCGCTGCGGAAAGCAATAGACATGGACCACCCTAGGACTTCCAGCGTCAAGTCATATCACAACAGACATTCATCCTCAAGAAGCCAACAAACGACATCTACAAGGTCAATGCTGCGCCTAACCCCGCCCGCGAACACACATCAGCATGCTGTCGGCCAAGCAATATTCCACCCATATCTTCGAGCCTTCTATCATTTCCATCCAACGTCGGCTGCGTCAACCAGCGCCGAGGAGTCGTCAGTAACCGTGTCGATTGACGAGGGTGACGTGATACTAGTGCATTCAATACATCCTAATGGTTGGGCGGATGGCACTCTTCTGTCATCTGGAGCACGAGGATGGCTACCAACGAATTACTGCGAACCTTACGATCACCAAGCTATCCGACCACTACTTACAGCCTTGACGAACACCTGGGATTTGGTACGGAGCGGCGAGTCCGAGGAGCTTTCTACCCTGGCGAAACAAGATTACACTAGAGGGATCATTGCTGGTGTGCGACTGCTTTTGGTTCGTTTACCCACAACACTGTGTAGTGACAGCGTCGGGCTGTTTCATATCCACGCAGAAGCTTGTTCTGCCCCAAATCAGAACCGTGGGACTGACCGTGGCATATAGGAACGATCGAGGTGCCTGAATCGAGACACGCCAATTGTTGAAAGTCATGCAGGCATTCGTAGGCTGCGTAAGGGCCTTCTTGGCGATCTGGCTTCACTTGTAAAGGCCGGAAAAAGATTACAGAGCTCATCTCACGATCGACTCGAAATTGAAGACATTAACGAAGTACTGGATGGGCTCATAATCAAGACGTTCAAGGTTGTTACCAGAGCCGTGCGGTTTCTCGACACTTGGACACAGGATATCGAAGACCACGAAAGCGCCGTGATATCGCTCGACGCGTCTGAAGCATCGTTAACGACACTCAACGACCGGCTCAACTCCCAAATCATTACGAAACGGAGCGCGTCCCTTCCATTAAATACAGTGAAAAGGGCAAGCAATCATAGTTCCTTGCAAATCGAGGTTGGACGTGGGCAGCCACTGAAGTCGTTTTACAATGACGATGACTGCACAAGCCCTACATCACCTCGTAATCGCGCATCAACCGTGTCAAGATTTTCTGCCTGCCAATCCACTTACCCAGCAGTATCCTCAACAGCCAAGCGAAGGTCGCTCTCCCACCGGTTATCCTACAACAACAGCGGACGGAGAGATGGCTTGGCTTCTGAAAGGCTCTGTGCCGCCCATGACGCGTTTTTGGGCTTCGTTGCCTCATTCATCGGTTTGCATTTGCAATCACGATCCGCCGCCGAACTCTTAAGCCTCACACAGCAATCGGTAGACGCTTGCCAATCACTGATCAGGATTGTGGAAGCAATATGTGAACGTGATCCCGCTCGATGGAGCGCTCTATCCAGCGCAAGGGACTCGATGCGCGTCAACCTGAGTACACTGGTGCAAGCAGCGAAAGACATGTCTAGAGAACCATCGGTAACTGAGGAAGAAGTACTACTGCCGAATCAAGGAAGGCATCTAGTATCAACTGCCACAGCATGTGTACGATCAGCAGGCGAATGCAGGTCCAAAGCTCGAATGGTTATCGAACGCATAGGGGATTTCGACGTTGAGCCTACCGGACTCGCTATTACCGGCACCTTCCTTGATGATAATATCGAAGACCAACAGCAGGATCCGGTGAATGAAGGAAGCCCGTCTCACCACGACAAACCTCTTCCGCCACCACCTCCTCTCGCCAGCGAGGGACCGTCCTTGAAACCTTTGAGCTTCTTAGATATGAAAGACCTCCCAGATCCCCCGATGCTCTCGCCGTTGATTGTTCCCCGAGCATCACTGGAAACCGTGGTCCCTCAAAGTCCTCGCATTGGAATAACACAATGCTCTGGTGCATCTCCCACCATTCCTCTACCTGAGATACCAGTGCCTGCAGAACAGCAGTCGCAAAACGCTCCTACTGAGCCGAACAGTCCTGCTGAAGATAATTTCTTTACAAAGTGTGAACGAGCGGGCAGTGCGGGTGTCTCCTTTACAGATACGATCAACACGTACGTTGGTAGTATACGTGAGAGTGGGGCTAGTATGATATCCGCTGGATCGACTCGTCCTAGTAGCCCTGACCCGTTTGCCGCGGTGCAAAGGCCAATCTTCTCGGTACAGGGCAGCTTCATCAGTCTTGCTGACAGTCAGACAACGTTAGCAGATGAGGCAGAGGCCGTGGAAGCACAGGTATTGGAGAAGACCTACGCACATGAATTGATCTTTAATAAAGATGGTCAAATATCTGGGGGTTCGCTACCAGCTCTTGTTGAGAGATTGACAGTGCATGATTCGACACCTGATGCAAGATTTGTGTCAACTTTCTACCTCACCTTTCGCCTCTTCACCACCCCTCCCGAGCTCGCACAAACACTCATTGATCGATTCGACTACGTTGGTGAGAGTAAGGCCATAGCCACACCCGTCCGCCTCCGCGTGTATAACGTCTTCAAAGGCTGGTTGGAAAGTCACTGGCGGAACGATTGCGACTCAGAAGCTCTTGATATCATCTTGAACTTTGCTTCCGGCAAACTGACGAATGCGCTCCCAACTGCCGGGAAACGTCTGATGGAGCTCCTTGACAGGGTTTCCAGCGTATGTGGTGGCTTGCTCGTATTGCCTACGCTGGTGTCATCTATAGGGAAGACCAACACTTCAATCGAGGTATATGCAGATGCAGACGCCCCGCTACCCCAATCTGTCATTTCGAAGAGTCAGTTAGCTGCTCTGAGGAATTTCAGAAAGAGTGGATCAACCTGCAGCATCCTTGATTTCAATCCACTTGAGCTCGCGAGGCAGTTCACCATCATCGAGTCAAGAATATTCTGTGCCATCAGGCCGGAAGAGCTTTTGGCGCTGGAATGGACAAAGAACAAGACCGACTGCAAGGCTGTGAATGTCCGAGCCATGTCGACATTATCCACTGACCTTGCGAATCTCGTTGCCGACACGATATTACAGTTTGAGGACGCTAAGAAGCGAGCGTTGGTCATTAAGCAGTGGGTAAAAATAGCGAAGAGATGTCTGGAACTCCACAACTACGACTCTCTCATGGCAATTATCTGCTCGCTCAACTCTTCAATGGTCCTGCGTCTAAAGCGGACATGGGATCTAATATCCCACAAGACTGCCAATCTCCTCGAAGAGCTCAAAGCCATCGTTGACTGCTCCCGCAACTACGCCGTTCTCCGGCAACACCTCTCAAACAACGTCGCCCCCTGCTTGCCATTCGTCGGCATATACCTCACCGACCTTACTTTCGTCGATGTCGGGAATCAAGGCAAACGTCAGCTGCCCGACTACAACGGCACAGGCGAAAGCATCTCCGTCATCAACTTCGACAAACATATGCGCACCGCCAAGATCATTGGAGATCTCCAAAGATTCCAGATACCGTACAGGCTGCAGCCCGTTCCGGAGATGCAAGATTGGATGGAGGCGCAGATTCAAAGGGTCCGGTGCAGCGATCAGGCGAATGTGCAGAATTATTACCGGAGATCATTGCTGCTAGAGCCAAGGGAGGCGAAGGCACAAGCGCAGACCAAGCCGCAACTACTGACGCTCAGCCGGAAAGGTAGCACTACCAGTGCCTCGGCGGATAGTGCTGGTTTAGTAATATCTGGCACTGGCGGTGGCGGTGGGAAAGAAAAGTTTGACTTTTGGGCGAGCTTGCATATTTCGGGGAGTAATGCATCGAAGGAGAGACTTGGTAGCTGAAGCAAGGAAAGTCAGCTCTTCTCTTTTAAGAGTCTGCCCTGTCGGTCTCTTACACTTTTCTTTCTCTATCTTAACATCATGTAATATACCCAGGGGATTGCGCCTCAGTGGGATGTCCACCATCGACAGCCTCCGTGGCTCTATATTACAAGCAGAGGGGGACCATGGAAACGTGGAAATGATGGCGGTACGAAGAGGCTTGCGCCTCAAGCGCTCGGAGGCGTGTTGGAAAAGTCACTAGATTTAAAGTTATATACCCCTTTCTCTACTGTCTGGCGGCTTCTCTAGCTCTACATAGCTCTATGCCATTTCATGATAGTTCATCTCCCGCCTGCTTCTGTGTGAAGCCAATATTAACGGTTCGAATGGCTATGAACCAACTGACATGGCTAAATGAAATGCCTAACATATACGATAAGACAGTTAATTAGTCGTAATGCCAACATCTAGATACCAGGTCCTGTAGACCATCACTCACAAAGATGCAGATGAGGGGCCGAGGGTGGGCGCAAAAAGTCTCGGCTAGGTCGACTTCATCTGGACAAGTCTTCAATCACCTAAGGGCCTCCTTATGAGTACCATGGGTTGAAAGAGGGTTCAAGAGAAGAGTGTATGCTGTATATAACTTAAAAGAGGTACTATTTATATTAAGCTGTTACTTTAGTGTACGGAGGACCCCCAGGAGATAGAATAGAGTCTGAGTTCAACAGATGTCCCCCTCATTGTGACAATGTAAAACATGCCTCAAATCTGGCCGTGACTTTCTGCACCAGCCCCCTCGATCCAAAGTGCGACCCACGATCAAAAGTGGTGATCACGTCACAGCGTCAGACTTCTGAGCACTGTTAAAGATATAAAGGACAGAAAATCACGGCATATGTATTTCGATGCAGGAGGGTTAAGGTTATTAGGCCGGCGAAATTCTGGTGGGCGTCCGCGGGCCTTAGGGAAGCAGGGGCGACAGTTACGTAAATCAAAATAACTTAGATCATGCTTTATATTCATCACTATGGGGAATATTCTTCATAAAAGTAGGGTTGTGTGGTGTAGTGGTAGCACTCCAGATTCTGAAACACTTTGGGGAGTCTTCTGATAACCCTGTGGCAACCTCAGAAAGTTCTGGTTACCTGGGTTCGATCCCCAGCACGACCTTAGACATAGCGCGGTTTTTGTCACTCGAATCGCTTTTGATTGTTGCTTAGATTTAATGCATTGCATTCTTGCCTCGCCACCCATTTCTAACCAAATACCAGGCTAATTAGTGAACGGTGATTGTGCCGGCCCGCGAGCACTCTACTACCCAGCCCTCTCGTGAGTTGCCCTCCTTAGCACGACCTTTTGGTTTCATCCACGGGGCACCGGCGTTCGTTTCCACCCTTTTAGATACATCCCTCAGATCTCTGAAGGTCCCCTCAGCCTGCTTATCACCCTATTCTAGCACCCCGATCTATGAATCCTCGGTCATCGGATACCTCGACTTCTCCCTATTCTTGTGCGCTTGCCCTGCGCTCCCATGGTTGTCTGCTCTCATAAGCCGCTCCGTGACAGCAACGACATTTCCGAGCAACTTGTCCAGCAAGCCCAGCGACATGCTTTCTCGATGTTTTAAAATACAAGTCATGAGGAAGAGAGAATTTACGGCGTGCAGCCAGGAGCATAGATCGATCTACCTGTCCGGATATCTCAAACAACTATTCTATTGGTGCCGCGGTGCCCAATCGTTACATAAGGTCACGGGCAGCCCAGAGAAGAGTCCTAACCTTGAGTTACAAAACTATACTAGAACTGTTACAGCTAAGAGAGTTCAGACGCATCTGCGATATCGTTAAACTGCCCTGGGGACCTCCCGACAAGTTCCAACCTTAACGCTCACTAATCTTCGCGGAAGTTTTTCAAGTAATCTTTTTTGTAGACTGCAAAGTGATGGCCGACCATATGGCGACCTCTAGACGAGTTCGAGGCTCGGACTTGATAGGTTGTCGAGAATCTTCCGCAGGCAATATGTTCTGGATGTCAAGAATAGATTTCTTCGTCCAGGCAAACTCCCGAAGAGTCCCAACCTGGAAAATACATAGGTTTTGGCGAACTGCTGCTGGTCACGCCTTTCAAGATTTGTGTAAAGACTCTCGAACACCTGGCGATTCCCCCGAAGAGTTCAAACTGTGATCTAATAACGTCTGCGACGACGCTGCGAAGTCTTGCTTGTGGAAACGTGTACGACTCTCTTCGGACGCCGGAGGCTTCCCTAACCACGATTCCCTAGTTGCTCATGGGATGTCGACCAAGTGGGGATAATGAGTTCTTGTTCTCCGCGCAGCAGATGGGTAACCGCTTTCTGCTTGATGTGCGGATGATCCTTATTGAACTCATCCGGGAACGTTACGCAATATCCCACAAGAAGTCAATAGACGCATAATTCTCTTTATATACCACCCGTTCCATCCCTATAACGAGAAGATAACCGCTGCATATAAACAAGACTGCACCCTCAATACTGCTGCAGAACTCGCTGGCCGTTCGCACTTCTTTGAGGCGTTGTAGAGACTTATTGAGAGGCTATAATGATGATCATGGCTTAGAGCACCGGTGGAGACTCATGAACTACGGTGGAGACTACTGAACTGCGGTGGAGACACCGAACTGCGGTGGAGACTACTGAACTACGGTGAAGACCTAACGCAAAAAGTGATGAAGACAAAATTCACTTGAGAAGTCTCAATGTGCGAGTGTTCGATCGAGAGTCTACCAACAACTTACACTCGAGGAACGAAACGACGATGGCCTCCATAGCTTCCTACAGCGCCACGGCCGAGCGTTGCCAGCGTACCTGCTCTCACGACTTCCCTTTAATGTTCTTCTGATCGCAAAAGTCCCCTGATATCTCATGGACCAAGCGCATGAAAGATGCGAAACCAAACATCCGACCCGTAGCACGCTGATAGTAATTGATTTCGCGTTGCACTCGCGCTGCACTCGCGCTGCACACTTGTTACGTTACGCGTTTAAATACTTACGCAGGCGTATATTGGAATTTACTCTTCTGAAGAGCCTTGCCAACACCGTGGAGAAGCCTACTAGCCCACTTGAGCACTTTTCGCCGGCGCGGATGGTGCCTGTTTGGCTCGGACGAACTTGCTTCCTTGGGCGGCATGTCTGAGATTGAAGTTGTACGAAGTGTGATAGGGTGATAATAATCCAGCCGAGGTGTCAGAACCATCTGTTCTGAGGACGCTGTGTAACTAGTGAATAAACTCTACTTAAGGTCTATAGAGATCTATTTAGGGAGAGCCAACTATCGAGATGGGTTTAGTGGACATGCTAGGGAGACTGCTGCGACGAAAAGCTGGTAAAACGGCCGCAAGACATAGGAGAGGAGTCCAAAAAGGTGAAGTACTCCAGTATGCCGGCCAAAAGTATATCAACTAACACGAAGGCAGGGAGAAGACTGCGAGCGTGTTGACGATCACCATCGCCGTCTTAAGCTTCATCATCTATTATACTCATCACATCTGTGCCTCCAATCACCACTTCTATCACCAGATCATCACTTCTATCACCATCATCATCGTCCTAGGAATCCATCACAACTCCCTCCATCCCACTTCCTTGCCATTTAACCTCTTTCTCCCCCGTCGTGGGGGTGGTCCCGGCTCAGAGCTTCTACATTGTTCTTGATCCATTTCCTTCCATTTTTCGGAAAGGTTGCCCCTTACGCTCTTGATTGCACCGCTTATATAGTACTCTTGAGATCTTGTCTAGGTTCAATTTCATGTTCGACGTCTGTGCGGCATGCTGAGCACGCAATCGGTGTTGGTGGGCCAGTACCGCATACCAACCATATAAGAGGCGCAGATTTTTGGGAAATGCAGCGAGTGCAAGAGCACGGACGATTCGAGACACGTGAGATAGGAAGCTCAGGCAATGGCGAGATGGCGAGAATTAACGCCAAGTACAGCAGAATGAGGGTCGGTGCGAACGGTCGCCCAGGCAAATCTTCGACCTGCTGAGGACTTCCTCATCGCTACCACAGGCGTGAAAGAAGGGGTTTAGAGAGTGATGTGTGCGTTATATGCTCGAAAGAGGTCTATTCCTACAGAATGTTATCCTTTAAACTACGGGCGGCCCCCAAGAGCTTGAACCGATCTGAGATTGACAGATGGTAAACGTGACAATTGCCTCACATCAACCGTGACTTTTTGCATTGATTCTCGCCCGCTCTCGCTCTTCCACGAGACATTGTGATTCACAATTTCGATATTATCTAAGGTCTATCTACACAGAAGCATATAACCCCCTTCCTAAACAAGTAAGTGTTTGCTGTGCTCCTAATAGCAGGACCTTTGGATTTGTCAGACCAACTCCCCTATATCTATAGCCCAGTTGATCGTCGCTTAAGAAGCCAAATGTCCCTCCATGCCTTCCTAGAAAGAACAAAGCTTGATTACAAAACCCCTACCCTTCTTCCAAAAGAGCGCCCAGATCATCATCCCTCGTCGTCCGTATGCACATAAAACCCCGCCAGAAGCGTTCCCAGCTGCCTATGTTCAGACGCCGCATATCCTTGCAATATCTATCACTTCGCCATTCCCACCTCATACACAGCGCCGCCTTCTCCCTGACCTTGACCAATACCATATCCATCCCCACCCTCTTCCACCTCATCCTCATCCTCACCCACCTCGCCCTTCTCCCTCCCCTCCTCCCTACTGACCAAACTGCCCACCTCCCCCGGCCCCGCATTAACAACCCTCAAACTCCCCCTCGGAATCGTGAACGCAAACTGCACGATCCTCCCCTCCACCGCCCTCTCCACATCCCACTCCTCCCCGCGCTCCTCCTCGCTCTCCACGTCCTCCACATCCTCATACCTACTTCTATCCTCTGGCGCACCCCAGTCGTACTTCTGCTTCTCCTTCCTCCGCCGCGCGGCCGCCGTTTCAAAGTCCCAGTCTTTGGCGCCACGCGCGGCCCTGCGCACGGCGTGGAGGTGCGTCGAGTCGCTTGCTGCGCGGCGGGGGACTGCTGCAGCTGCAGTGGAGGAGTGACCGGTTGTTGCCCCGGGGTGGAGACGGTGACTGTGGGATTTTGTGGGGGAGGAGTGCGAGGATGTGAGCGGGTCCCTTGAAGTCTCAGTTTCGGCGTCGTTGTCGTGATAGCGGGGGGTGCTTGCGTTCATGCTTGCGCTGCGGCGATCCCTGGTGCTGTAGTTGCGGGGGATATTGGTGCTTCCGAAGGCGCGCCTGACGCTGCCCATCCAACTTATTTTGCTTCGACTTCTCGCGGGAGCATGGACGATGACGGCGCGGGAGGAGGCGACGGTTGCGACGTGGTAAGGGCCATCAGGGCGTCCACCGAGTAATGCCTCGCCTTCAGTCTGCAGCAGGGCAAAGCTAGTACGTGCTGTCATGAACGAATCCGCGTCGCCGGCCATGCGTGGCCTACTGTTCGCATTCCTCGCTGTCCGATTGTGGCTTGCCAGACCATAGTATGAGTATTTGCCTGCGCTGTGCGAGCCTGGATGCTCGTGTGACGGAGTAGGATGTGGAGAAGGCCCGTGAAGTTGACTCAGTGATTTTGCGGAGATGCTGCGACTTATAAATTCATGATGGCCGCTTGAAGACTTGCTCGATATAAATGAGCGCTGGCTCGCGTCACTCAGACTCGAAGTTGTTCGGTCAGACTTGTCTGGTGACCCCCGTTCCTCGGGCCCTTCATGTTGATGTAGATGCTGATCTTGGGTTAGTTTCGCCTCAGCGGCGGCCCACTCATTGACCCATTTCCGAATCTCATTTCTCGTGTCTTCGACTGGTGAGACATCAGGGCTCGAGCCTTTCCGGTTACGGGAGGATCTAGCACCAGCTACTGGTGATACAGGATTACTTTTCAGCGGATGAGGGTCCGGGTCGCGGAAGGGGTCGAGTACAGGGACGTTAGTGAGGAGAGTTGTTCCTAGGGCCTCCGAGATATCTAGCCCTGTGTCTTTGCCTTTCCCATTGCCAGTTCCCGACTGATTGTCATCTTCCTCCCGCTCCTCAATCATGTGGATATTTCCTGGACCACCCTGGATCTTCGGGTCATCATACCTAGGATGTCCAGGGTAAGTGCCTTTCCCGGATAAACTCCGTCGAAGGCCTCTCGTCGGGCTCGGTATTTCCAGCAGCAAGCCGGTCCTCTCCGCCTCCTGACTATCCTGGCTTCTCCAGCCCGGCCTTGCCCCAGAAGGTGCATCTTCGCCTCTGGGCCAAGGATAAGCTTCGAGAGCTGAGTTACGGCGTGTATGCCATGAGCCAAGCTTTTGCATTGCTGGGGAGCCAGAAGTTTGTCTAGCTTTTTCTGTATCGTCTGATCCGAACCCACGAGAGCCAACGGCAAGGCTATTTATCTCTTTCTCATGCTCCACTCTCTTGCGCTTTAAGCGGCGAGCGTACCATACGCCAATGGCAGCCGCTACAGCTAAAGCAATAAGACCGAGGGCGATCCCTGCGCCGAGACCCGCCTTTTGCAAACCTGTCGACAAAGCACCGCTGCCGCCAGAGTGTCCTCCAGCGCTGACCTTGCTTGGCGCCGTGTATGATGAGATCCAGCTATTCGAAGTAATGTTGTAGAAGAAGTTTTGCGGGTTAGCCGTTTGTCCCGCTCTCTTTACTCTTGAACCTGATGTGCTGGCGATGGAGTATCCTCCAACCACCATCATCACGTTACCAGGAAGCATAACCGCACCGTGCCCATATATTCCAGTACCAGTCGTGAGACCGTCACCGGAAGCCTGAGGTACAATCCATGTCCAGTCTCCAGTGCCGCCAAATCCCGCACCGAGCTCAAGTATGGCCAGTTGTGGATCTGCAGGCGTGCTAGCGTCGCCCACCCAGCCGCCGAAAACAATAACCTTGGTGCCATCCTCAGTCAGCACAGCCGTATGCCCTGACCTAGGATCGACCTCGGCGACACCATCGCGGAGGGTTAGGTCCGTTTTAGCATTGGGCGGCTGATCTATTGGGAGAAATGTCCAGCTCTCTTGTGGAAGGGAGAAGAGAGCGAGCTGCGACATGTTGATGAATGCGGTCTGTGTGTGCCCTCCGATGAGGATAAATGTTTGTTGTTTGTTTATCAGGCCATCGCTCGTGTTGGAGAACGTCGGTTGTAATGCGGTGATACTGAAGCCAGCTTCCGGGATTGGAGGTCCTCGAGTGGAAGTAACTTCAAGGTCATATGTTGGCTGAGTGGAAGATATAGTGGCTTGCGCGTCTATCTTTAACATAAGATTACAGTAATTGGCGGAAGAAGTCCAGGCGTCGTTTGCCGCATAGGTGTCTGGACACATTCCACCAAAAATGTATGTATTGCAGTCCGATCCATTGCCATCCAAGGTCGGAGAGAAGGAGATTCCGGACGCAAGATAATTGGCGCCAGCCATACCGCTCCCGGCCACAGAGTGGTCCTGAGAGAATTCATCTTGAGTCCAGGTGCCACTCATCCCCTCCACGGGTTCCCTGTCCGGCACGTATTTCCAAAACTGTGCACCATCTGCTCCTGAACCACATGTTCCCGTATACACACTTATTCCTCCATTTCCATCAATGACCGGCGTATACGCGAGTGCACTGCTGCCACCCAGGAAGGGAAGGTTGGAGAAGAGTGTCGCATACGGTATGCTGGTTGAATTGAGGTAGGTGGTGGTATTGAAGGCTAGGAGTTGTGCTTGCGTATCAGATGATGATAGTGCGGGCTGGAATATATATGCGAGATTATCGTATGGATTGGGCGATAACAGGATTCTGGTCGGATTGTAAGGTAGAGCTGCACAAACCGGTCGCAGAAAGAGGCATGCAATGGGTAATGGAAGGTTGAGGAGGTCATTTGCCTTCATAATGTCGAACCGTATGGGTATGGAGAGCTAGAAGTCGATGTGAGGGCTACCGAGTGGCCATATTGCTGAGGTACTCCTGCTATTCCGGCGGTATTTGCAGTGTAGGCAGCAAAACTTGTAAGAGTAGCGTAGCCACTGGAAGTCAGTATTGCAGAAGCGAACGATGAACGAAGAATGGTATAATCGAGCAATTGCGCCGTGAACATCGAGTAATGAGTAGGGAGGGTGGGTCAGATAGGTAAACAGAGGTGCCAGCCACAAATCTCAGACGAGGTTGGTGGTGAGCGGGGGCGTCCGGCCGGCCACTTCTTGCGCGCCACAGCCGCTGTCGTTTTACACCTTTGGAGGTTGACTCGATCTCCAAAGCCAATCTTGAGTCTTGTTTCATATTCATAGGGCAAAGAACAATGGATACCCCGCCGCTGGTTCGAATTTCGGCCGCATTGTTGACGGGCTACGTTGTCCTAGCAACCGCCTCGGCTTTTCCCGCCTTGCATTCATCCAATTCATCCAATAACCAGAGTAATGAAGAGTATTTGGTACCGTGAGCTGATCAATTTGCTGAGTGAAGATTTGAGTCAAGATGGATGTTGTAATATGCTTATTGTGTTTCTCGAGGCCGCGCAACCTGATCGGAGAAGAAACTTGCGTGGCTAAGGGTCGATGCAGAAAGTCACGGCTAACTTCGACTCGGCATCAGGTCATTAACTTCCTGGAGCCCTCCTGGTTTCTCGGGCAAGCTGAACAGGCCACTAGAGGTTAGCGAATGCTTCTACAATTCTGAAGGACTTGTATCAGCAGAAGGGACTTACTACAGCAGATGGGCGACCCCCACAGCCTCTCGGGTCTGTCTACCCGTGAGTTTATGCACCAACCCTTTGTCGTTGTTCAATTATCCAGCTGGAATATGTATGTAACCCACCATCCGACGTCGTCATTCCCTGTCGAAATTTGAAGGCTCAGACTTAGCTTATTGCTGTCTTTCTTAGCTTCCAGACGATAACATGCCCTCGTCTCCTCCAATCGTCTTGAAAGTGACTATTGAAGCCTCTCCAGAGTTGCTCATACAGTGGCTCTTGCTGCTCGCTCTGTTCGCCGTTCTCATTTTTCGAGGGTGGTAGAGCCTTCGGTGAGAACATTTGCTTCAAGACTGGTTCGAGTTGTTCAAAGAATACAAGGTATTCTGGCCACTGTCTCCTCGGGCTGTCCTGGCTTGTCCTCTGGCCTCCGCTCATAGGTGTTTCCGGCTTTGAGGGTTGTGCTGTTTGCGTTTCGTTCGAACTCAGTGTATGAGGCTCGAATTTAATGAGCTCCATGTTGTGGTGGATCCAAGCTTCCGTATCAGCATAAAATTCATCAGCTTCGTCCATGTAGGCGTGTCGTTCGCTTTGGGACACATCTATTGGAGGTTCGCAGGTCAATGCCCAAGCGTCGATCCCACTGTGCACTAGATGGGAGCGCCATGGTGTGCTGTGACAAGGCATGAGGAAGCCGACCGACGTTGTTAGATTCGCATGCTGTGCAGGATTTGAGGTAAGGCGTGACTCGTGCTCCGTTCGGAGGAAATTGACGACATCAACAACACCGCGTTGGTGAACGAGTGTTTCGTAAGCTCCGATGGAGATGTTGAGGAGAAGGAAAATCCCTAGAAGCACTTTCCTGCTGAGAGGCAAAGGAGAAGTGGACGGAAGAAAGAAATCTGCGAAGGCAGGAGCGGATATGACATGGAGAATGGGGAGAAGCGGATAGATGAAGCGAATTTCCTTGTGAGATATCATGGAGAGCAGCGTGATCACGACTGCGGTGGTGAACAGTAGGTCCCTGGATACGATCTGGGAATATTTCGCTAATAGACCGTGCTTCGGGGAGGATTGGGAGGCAGATGTCGGACTTGACCGAATTGTTCGCCATATGCCAGTGATTGTAAAAGGTAGGGCGGTGGTTAGAAGCAGAGGCAGAGCTTCTGTGATATAGTAGTCCGCGCGATTACTGCCATAAAAGACAGCGAGGGATTGAGCCAGGTTGAAGTAGAGGAAGCGGAACGGAGGAAAGGTCCATGTTTGGTAATAAACTCGATCAAGGACAAGGGTAGTAGCAAGCACGACAGATCTGTATTCGTAGTCAGTCATGAGAAGCGGTCTCTTGTATTGAGTGGAGAATTCACCCCCATATTGCTGCGTTTCGCATGAGAGTAATGCGCTGATGCTTGGTCGCATGTGCCATTGTCAGTAACGAGACGCACACCCAGATGATGGAATTGGTAGGGCGCAGGATACATGCGACAGCTGCCAGTATCAGGGAGACCTGCAGACTGGTAGTTGAGTGTAAGCAACACAGCAGCAAAGCCCTTTACCGTGCTTACTCTGTCAAGTGGCCGAGTTCATAAGAGCTTTTAGTGCTCCGGCCAGCATTACCAGGATTGCCTCCGTCGACTCTTGATGCAAGATCTTGCATGATCGTCCAATGCCACGGCCAATGGTACAAAGCAATGATGGTCAACGTAGTCTCAAGGCTATTAGAAAGGGTACGTGTGGAGCAGAACCACTGCCACGGACTGCACACAGTCAACATCAACTGTAGGGTCGTGCCACATCACAGATCAGCCTGCTGGATCCGGGTAAACAGCTTCTATTGTTCTATTCTGATTACGTACAGCTGCCTTGGCGCTTGTACTGCCCCGTCCATATATTTTCTGCGCAAGCTTCCATGTATATAAATCCATCAAAGCTGCACATAGCGCTTGGAACACCTTTGGCGCCGCAACCAATACATCTGCAGATCTGACGGGGTCCAGATTAGACTTTTTGCTGAGGAAGTTGGATAGATAGTAGAGGCCGGCGAATAATGTAGGGTGTATGGAGGACCGAAGATGCTGCTTCCACTCCTGTTCCCATTTCAGGAGCTGAGCAAAGCATATGGGATTGAGTGAGTGCTGACCCATGTGATCCATGCACCACTGCCTTCGCCGAAGGCCATCTGCCATGCTGGCTCCAGGGACTGAAAATACTCATCCGGTTGGAAGAATGTCCTGATTGACAGGGCATTGAGCACCCGAAGCGCAATCAGTCCCCATACTACGTCGATGTCTCGGCTTTCCCTGGACTGAGTGGCAGAGTGGTTCGCAGCCTGAGCACTCTTGACCTTTTGCAAGTCCATTAGAGGATGTGCTGCAATTGATTGTTGCTCGTGGCAGGAGGTCCCTCCAGAGGTAAGTCCAAAGCTGGAAGTCGTCTTATCGATAGCGAGGCCCACAGATCGTGAACCCAAAGGAGCAATATAATTCAAGTGCTTCCACATATTAAACTTATAGGTTACATATAGGCTTGAAATATCTAGCGAGATGTACGTCGGGAGGACATCTTGGAGCGGGAAACTTCTATGGCTGAGTTGAGCTATCAAGATGCTGAGGATGCGCTTAGTGAGTGTGTCGCCATGTCTATGAGTCTCAGTCTCAAATACTCGTAAGAAAATGCCAGTACGCAGCTAGAAGTAGCTAAAGTTAAGGCGAGTTGTGAGCTGTGTACTGCAAAGATCTGAAATAGCGTAGAAAGCGTTTTAGTGATATAGCAATATTGCTAACACATCGGTAAATCAACAATGTGCTGCTTGGCATCCTCTGAAATAGTTGTTACTCGCTTTCTTATTTGCCTGAGCAGGCCCCAGTGAATGATTGTGAGATTGAGGAGTACCCCAGTCACCCACAGTTGTTCGCCTTGCGACTCAAGGACTTTATTGAGTACAGGTGTTGATGGCGAGTTCGTGGCTCTTGTGGGACGAGGTATTCTGGTGGTTGTCAGGTACAAGAAACGTCATCCTTTGCCAATATACGAGAAGCAAGATACGAGAAGGAGCCCATGCAAAGATGAGGGTATCAAATAGGATGCAAATCCACGCGAATGCCTGCCCAGCTACCAGGATACAAAGATTTCAGAGTCATTGCGGGCTGGAGCAAACGACCCACACCACCACACTCTGCTGGGCGTGTGTGGTCGGGGCTACATCCACATCCCCAGCGACCGCATGGCTATCTGTCAAATTTACCAAATGACGTGCTCGAAGAACTCATTTGTTTATGCATTGGTCCTGTTTCAAAGTTTCTGTGAGGGACTCCTCTTTCCGATCTCAGTGGAGGGATGAAAATTGAAGGATTGCTTTAAGCAGATGAGTTGATCTTAGCGAAGCCAATAATGCGCAAACACCGGACAACAGGCGCGTTGAGATGCAGCCTTTTGGTACTAATGCTGGTCCTGCCACGGAGGAGCTCCGCAGTGGTCGTGCATAGCGAAATGGCAAAGTAAGACCATAGCTGTTATGCTGGATTTCTTTGCAGATAGATGATCATCGCCCATTCTTGGACTACTGTACGGGAAAGCACGCATCCGGCAAACCTGGCATGTTCTCTGAACGATACGTATGTGAGCCGCGGAGATGCTGCAGCAGGCCTTAACAAGATGCGCTGTTCGCGGCTAACGATAAAATGCTCTCAGGGGAGAATGCATACGAGAACAGTAAAAATCCGCTTCGGCTTGTTGCATTTGTTAGTTTTTGACCGGGCTACGGCGATCTTCGTGCTCCGTGCCCTGTCCTACTGCAGGTGAGGGGTTGACACAACTGCGGTCGAGACATGGGTCTCGCTCGTCGCTAAGTGGTACTCGCGGCTGGCTTGATGGCTTGCTCGCTTGCTGAACGATGGAACGGTTACCGTATACGAAAAACGTTTACGGGAAAGTGGGCGACCCTTGGGACAGTTCACGAGTATCTCCTGTACCTAAGCCCAGTATTGCTGTCAGAAAGCCCTCTCGAAAATGATGTTGCAGGTGGCCAAAGCCAGGGCGCATCTGACGATCGCAAAGTGTGTGAGTGATTTGATGGAGAAAGGCTAGGCTCGAATTGCTCCTCGTTCAAGCCTCCCGGGCATTGATCGAATCAAAGCTCACACAAATCTGTACGACACGAGAAATGCATGGCCAGTGCGGTTTGCTGAAACGCCATGGCCCCATCCCACTTGTGTATTTCTGTACAGAAAACAGTAATTTTGCTGATAAGAGTAAGGTTCGGGAAGAATTAGGTTGTGAGCTAAGCCTTCAAGCCACTGAGCTGCTGCCCCCCGGTGGCTATCTTCATCATTGAGCGTCCCAGGGGTCCCACCAATTCTCTGTACAATTCAACACTTCCCTCTCCATGGTAAATGTTGAATTCCATCGTCCATACTGTCTTTGCAATTGAATCCCGTCTTTCTCCCTGCTGCTGCATGCATCTACCTTAGCTTACCACACCTTACGTGAATACCCAGCGTGGGACTGACACCGAGTATTTGGTCAACGCCCCCACTTTGAGAGGAACTGCGAGCAAATCACGGAGGAACCACCGTTCTTCCCACCCAAACCTCGAAACTGCTACACCTCCAGCTTATGCCAATTCGCTTCGCAAATACCAATACGCCCTAGGTTTTATTAAAAGTTTCTGCGACAGCACGGCGGCCGCTTGAGTTTGTATCGCCATCATCGTCTTCGCCACAGCTTGGAGCCCGCAGTCCCCCTCCCGCCCTCAACCCACCATCATCTCGATCAAAACACATCACACCACTCACACTCGAGTCATCGAGCAAATTGTCCACGCGGCTGTCTCTACCTTCAGACACTTCCGGCTCACGCTTCCGTACCTCGCACACATTGTACGAAAGTCGCTGGGGTTTGAAATCAATCAGACAAGCAGCACAGTTTTGGCACGAGATGATACCGTCGTTATAACCCATCGCTCGGACAACATTCGAATGAACTTGCAGAAATCCTTGCTCAGGGGTCCTGTGGTAACATTAGCTGGCTATATACACCAGGCAGAGCTTTCAGCTCGGCAATCCAAGGGAGCGGGGTAGAACACAATAGCAATGGGTGGTTCACCGGATAAGGTCGAGAGGCATGATGGATGCGATGCAATCGACGCTATGAATTGGTCCAGCGCGTCAAACAATACTGCACAGCCAAAGTCAACACTCGGCTCAGCCGTCGCAGGAGCAGTCAACGCCAGTAGGACACCTGCACTCTCGGAGGAAACTATGAAGACTCCGAAACCCGCCAGCTCTCCAAGTCCAGCAACTGCCGAGGATGACGGATACTTCGCGCCAAAGCCGCAGCACTATATTCAAGGGCATCTTACAGCTCGTATAAGCCGGTCAACCGAGTCCTCACCAGTGCACATCATCAGCCCCTGGCCGGCCACGGTGGACCCAACAGCCAAACCATCAACAGATGCTGTAAAATACTTACTAGCTGGCCTTGAATATGCACAGCGTCCTAGTGTCAACCGAGATTTCTCAAGTGCATCGGCTGCAAGTACAAGTACCGTAACAGCTTCGTCCGCTGATCCAATACTATCGATGAACATCTTTGGAGGCCCACTTACGGATTACCCACTCTATCCCAACCAAGCATATGCAGCGTTACATTCTCAACAACATCCACCTATCTATCACACACCACACTCTGCCTATCCCTCACGGACGAGAAGCTCCCATGCTGCAGAATCAGGCAGTCAATCTACTGCGTTATGGCCCCAAGCAACTGCAGAGGACCGTATCAATCTAGAACCCCTGTCCAAAACAGCCGGCAACTCTCCTACTTCAAGTCCAGGCCTGTTCGCATTGCAGAGACCGTCTGTCAAGCCGACGTGGGATGAGCAAGGGTCATATTCCAGCCCTTACTTGCATTGGACACAGAGGCAGGCGCCCAGAGAGTAAGTGACCTTCTCATTCGCGCAACGCTCGGGTTATCGTTCCGTGTTACTCATTCAATTCAATTTCGCATAGCGCAGAACTTCATACTGACTAATTCTTAGAACTCATGTCGCCGACATAGACAAGGACCCAATTTCTGGTAGAAAGCTCATCAATCAGTATGAGATTATTGATGAAATAGGTCGCGGATCCCACGGTAAAGTCAAGCTTGCTCGCTCTCTCCAGACAGGTGAGCACGTCGCCATCAAGATCGTCGAAAGGTTTTCCAAAAAGCGCCGTCTGGGAAAACTTGGAAATCCAGAGGAGAAAGTTAAAAAGGAAGTTGCTATCCTCAAGAAGGCTCATCATCCAAATGTTGTTAGGCTTGAGGAGGTAATCGATGATCCTACCAACAAAAAGGTCTACATCATCCTAGAGTTTGTCGAGAATGGTGAGATCAAATGGAGAAAGCGTGGGCCGAAAGAAGTTTGCCTCATCGAATACCGTCGGCAAGAGCGAGAGGCTCAAGGAGCACTGGAAGATACCGCAGCCATAATCGAAGATCAAAGAATCATAAGAGAGGCGAGTAGGCGTCGGCTACGAAAAGAGAAGCATCAGTGGCAAGAACAGCAGCGGAAGTCATCCGGAACCGATTCCGAGTACTGGAGCATCGAACATGGTGGTGACACGGAGGAGCAGGATTTTGACGAGGATGACATGTCTCGCGTATCGTCCGCAACGACAGACGCACCGCAAGCGCACAATCATGCTCAGAGGGCGGGTATCGAAGATGTGGAAACCCATCAACGCACTCGCAACCTCTCTCCTAATGATCAGGTTAAGGAGTTCCAAACCTCGGAAGACTCGGTTCAACCCACGTCATCGCATCTTATGCATTTAGAAAGCACCAAGTCGGAAGATAACTCCAGTACTCCTCGTCCACTTAGTTCAGAAGGGATAGCGCATATCGATCACCAACTGGAACGCGGACGAGGTCGTACTTCTAGTGTTGCTGATAGCTCGGTTTCGCAGGCTGGTAGCTCGGTTTCGGAAATTACGGAAATCCTCGAGAATCCCCTTTCAGACGACTGGAGTCATGTGCCGACCTTGACATTAGGAGCGGCGCGGAATGCTTTCAGAGATGCTGTGCTTGGTCTCGAGTATCTACATTTCCAAGGTATCATTCATCGGGACATAAAGCCCAGCAATTTACTATTGGATCATCAGTTCCGCACTAAGATATCCGATTTTGGCGTCTCTTACCTAGGAAAAGCTAAGAAGGACGGTGAAGAGTCAGAAGACCTGTCCGAATCTGAAACTCAGCAGCTCGATGAAGCAACAGAACTCGCCAAGACAGTTGGGACGCCGGCATTCTTCGCGCCAGAACTCTGTCGCATGGATCCAACGCTAGATGAGCCCGAATGGCCCGTCACTGAAGCAATAGACATATGGGCCTTGGGTGCGACATTGTTCTGCCTTGTCTTCGGCCGGATACCGTTCATAGCCGAAAATGAGTTTGCAGTCATGAAACGAATTTCAGATGAAGAAGTCTTTATACCACGGCGGCGACTAAAACCTGTTCATCTAACTCCGAGTTCACGGCCGGCTTCTCGTGGCCCTGCTGTGACAACACTAGACCAGCGCAAACGCGAAGATCACGAGTTAGTCTATGAGGACATCGACGACGAGTTATATGACCTTCTGAGACGGTTCTTCATAAAAGATCCTAGGAGAAGGATTACGCTGAAAGAAGTTAAACACCACCCATGGGTATTAAATGGTATTTCGAACCCGAGTACCTGGCTCGAAGGCACCGATCCCTCACGCCAGAGCCATGGTAAGAAGATCGAGGTATCCAAGGAGGATGTCCAGATGGCCGTCGTCCCCATGACCATCATCGAGCGCATGAGATCAGGCATTCGAAGACTTGGTGGTGCTCTAGGTCTAGGCAGCCGATCTGGGAGGAGGGCGGCTAGGGTTACTCCAAAGTCACCGGAACGTCCTCCACCATCATCAGGATCTTCTGGGAGTTCGACGACTAAGGAAGACCGACGACGAAGCATGCGAGGCGATGAGAGCATCTTTGCAGCACTGAAAGCTTCAAGAGAAGGGGAGCATCCACTGTCTCAAAGTGTTACCGCGAGTCCTGAGATCAAGGAACAAGGCCAATTCTTCAGTAAGGAGATGTCCAGCTCCACTTCCACTCTAGAGTCACTTCATCAGACGGATAGTCGCCAGTACCCACCTCCGCTGGAACGCGCGGAGTCCAACATTTCAACTACAGGCTCTATCAGGACGATTCGTCAGGCCGACCTCAGCGGACTTCGTCACGGAATGACTTCTCCTCCTCTTTCCCCTGGCTTACCGGGAACACCACGAGTGCTTGACACTCCAGGTGGGTCCAGTCTTGGAGGCATGCTGGGGGGCGCCGGGCGACGACTGCTAAAGAGCATGAGAAGCAGGGAGCGTGGCATTGGCAGGGAGGGTGACACCCAATACACAGATAGTGAAGACATACTAGCTGATATACCGCACGGCGAGCCGAGCCTAGCTATCAGCAATGCCACTGCTGTCGGTTATGTCGACCCTCCTGAGGCGCTTCGGAATGTGTCACCTCCCCCCAGCTCTATGAATAGCCCAGTTGGCTCCAGACCAGGCTCCATGGGCACTCCGTCCGAACACCCTTTCGATGAGCACAGGCGCTCATTAACATCCATCATCACATCCAATTACTCGCCCACGGCAGCATCCAGGTTTCCTCACGTCGGTTTGAGTGCAGGTCCGGATACTGGTAGCGAAGAGTCTATCGACGATCAGTTCCATCGTGCACAGGGCGAAATGCTCAGACGTCGGAACTTGGACAGATTACGTCAAGGAGAGAAACAAGCACGAGAGCGGTCGCGATCTTCTGTGAACTCGAGGCCAGGTAGCACTGCTCGTGGAGCTGCATGCCCTCCTAGCCCGGAAGATGACATCTTTCTCCGAGCTCAATCCGCAGGGACAACGTCACGGCCAAGGTCCAGATTAGACGATATACACGAAGCGCCGAGCCCGACCGGACCTCCGCCAAGTTTCCCTTTCTTACCTCTTCCCTCAAGCTCATCCGAGGAGCGCTTTTACTCCGACCTCTCGCAATCCACGTCGTATCCTTCCATTCCATCTGTTTCCGCTGCTTCTTCTGCGCCGCCGGAAGATGGCTACCTTGCGGTTAAAAGCGAAGAGGTGATTATCCCATCCTCAGTGGAAACAATCGGCCCTTCACAACCACCGCCAACCATTCCTGAGCACAACGAATCCCGCCCATCTTCCGCACCTCTCGCCGAAGACGACGAAGGATATATCGGAGAGCTTGACCGGGCCGTCGAATCTGACGACGCTGAGGGCGACTCGGACTCGGACGGCGACGACTTCATCGTCATGACGAGGCGGAGATCCATCCCCAAGCCTACACAGCGACCCGATAGCTTCTCGGCAAGGATGGCGGCAAGGCGGAGGGGAGATAGTGGGGCTATGGCGTCTGTGAAGAGTGTGAGGAGTGGGAGTGGAGGGACGTTGAAGAAGGTTAGGACTAACGAAAATGACGAGGGTGAGGAGGGGAGGGGCAGGTCGCTGGGTCATAATGATTGACGTGTATGGGACTCCGCGCTCTGTGGATCATATGAGGACGAGAGGCCTCCGTGCTGTTGGACGACGGCACGGTCACGATGAAGGAAATGCCCGAGGAAACGATGAAGGCTTGCTGCGAGCACACGCTAGGTTTCGACTATCACTCCACTCCGCTCTTTGGGAGCGAAAGAAACATCGACACACTACAGCTTTTACACCCGGTTTCGAAACACTACACGTGTTGAATGAAAACGGTACCCAACTCAACACCTTACTTTCGACGAGCGGACATAAGCTGGTGCTGTCCGTAAAACCAACTCTACTCTGCTCTGTACTTTGTTTCATGTTTCATGAGAAGAAAAAATTAGCGAAGGCGCTTTGTGATGTGACTAGCTGTGGTTTTTGCTTTCTTTGCCCCAAATCTGGGTTTTTTGCACCATCTGGGAGGCTTGCATATGTCAAAAAGTTTGGTTCTATATACGCGGCATGTATGCATGAATGGGATGGGATAGCATTTCGCAGCTTGGAATACTGTGCATATGCTCTTTTTGTTTTTGTGGTTGTCATCTTGATCGTGATGGCTCTTGTGTATGCAGTGGAGTTCGTTGAATAGATAGTCTGATGTCTTATTGTAGCTCATTGAGGCCATGTATCTAAACGTGGACAACCTGTTTTTGTAAAGCATGTTGAGAATCATGGTCGGGCATCTATATTGTGAAGGATCAAACAAGCTCCCAACCACAGGGACATGAGCACACATTGTCCATAACCCCCTACGAGCTGAATAGGTCACGGAAGCCTTGTTTGGTCTGGCCTTCCCTTCTGTTCTATGCCAAGATACCTAGATTGAGGCTTGGGGGGTGAACTGCAGATGACGTCTAAATGTGCAAGTGTATCTATTTCAACAATATCAACTATCATACCTAGATATTTGAGTAACTCCAGGAAACGCCGTTACACCAGTCGGATGCGCAATCCGCTCTCCTGGGAAATACGAGTAGGTAGTACAGTAGTTTTCTGATGGCGCCTCGGTGTCGCCATCCGGAGGGCGTGTTTCAGACCAACAGATCTTACACCACGCCAGCCAGCTGTACTCCAAGATCAACGGTCAAGAATAGACAGGAAAAGAGCTTGCAGTAACCCGACTCTCATACGGCTCGCTACACTGCTGCTGTTCTACTCGGCTATACGCTGAACAACACCTCCCTAAATTCCCTGTGGAGCATTGATCCGATGCAAGGTGGGCAACAATGGTAGCAAGAGCTTCTGGGGCCGCCTTTGGACAATAGTCTGCGTTAAGCATTGCTTCCACTTTGCGTGGGCAAAGAAACACTTTCAATGGCTTATCATGCCCCAGTCGCTTCGTTAACAAATTTTGAGGCGGATTTCGTTCCCGTCGGAGCTTGACCGAAATTCCTGAATCGAGATTCCCTGGCCTGGTGAAACGAGCCCCACCGGCATTGAGACCGCCGCCGAACAGCACAATAGCGCCCTGTCGGACTGTGGATACAACCAATAGTTTAACCCCAGACTCCCTACGCTCTTCTCAATATGCCCCTCGACACCGCCAGCAAAAGCCGTCATGATCGAAGGAACATGTATATGAAGTGGACAAACGTCGTTATGCCCGATACCTGGAGGTGGGAGGAAGAGTTCAAAGTAACAGCTAAACCTACCTCAAGCACTGCAGTCACTGGATCGAAGCGCAGTTTCGGCGGCCGGATCAAGGACGACACAAAGAGGAGGAAGCTTGAGCATCCCCAAGACAAACCTACAAGGCTTAGAGTGAACAAGCAGGTCAAAGCTTCAGTTCCTTCCGACATCTGGAGTCAGATCTTGATCCATGCACATCCATTGACGTTGTTCAACGCAAAGCTCATCAACAAAAGCTTCCGAGCGCTGCTGGAATATGAGGGGATCTGGAGGCAATGTAGAAAGAACAACTACGATGCAGACATACCAGATCCTCCACCAGGTTTGAGAGAATGGCATTACCTAGATCTCTTAGAGGGCAAAGGGTGTATGTCATGCAAGAATCCGGCAGCGCGAAGGACATACTGGGCATTTCTGCGGCGGTGGTGTGGTGCTTGCTTCAAGGAGAAAACCATCCGGGTACGCCTACTCTGCAGCTTTCCATGATATCCAGCAGTCTGACATACTCTCCGGGACAGCATGAAAGCGCCAAGTTCGTCATTGCAGGCGGTTGGCTCCTGGACGCCATACCATGCGCCACGATTGATTCGTGGGGTTCATATGAAGGGCCGGGCAAGGACGCAATAAAGCAGCGAAGGCCTGGAGGCACGCGATCACAGGTATACCTTCGAGAAGATGTAACTCGAATTGTCAATGAATTCGAAGAACGGTTCGCAGAGAAGCTGCAAGGCCTATCGGGTGAGGCAGATGGTTGTCAGGACGAGGCAAAAATGGCTTGGCTCGAGGATAAGAAAGCTGATCTGGCTACGCAGACTGAGCGGCTCGTCGAGATAGAGGAGTGGGATAATAACCGAGCCAGGCTCAATGGTATGCTCAGGCAGTGGGCTAAAGCGCAAAGGACTGCTTTCTTCCGGGCAAAGGCGGCAGCTATGGACCCACCACTTTCGGAATCTGCTCTCCGGCTAATCCCAGCGTACCAGAGAGCGATCAAGATCGCGAGGCCGCCAAGCGCAAAAGCGTGGATTGAGCTGCTACCGAAGCTTGAGAGTGATCGGGCTGTTGCTGAAGAGAAAGTCAGGGCGGATGAAGAGGATAGGACGGCGACATCACGTCACGATGAATGCTTGTCGTTGATTCAGTATCGATCCTCTTTCGCACTTGACGCCGAGTCCTTCCTGTTAAGGGTCGCCGATAAAGCTCTACTGTCCATGGACAAATTCTGTCCGGACGTTGATGGCCAAGATTTCGTTCTATATGCGTTAAGATTCGTTTGGAGGCTGTACCATGTTATACCGCCCCATCGACGCCCGAAGGTGCCGGGTGCACACGAATGGTTTCACACTGATCGGGTATACCGCCTGTCGCTGTTCGACGCGATCCAGGTATTGGAGTTGAAAATCTTGCCAGCCCTGGAGCAGCGGTCTTCCGCCACCAAGGCTAGAGAGGCACGCTGCTTCAAATGTCCGGGCTGCACCCGCAGCGATGTACGGAAGTCTTTGCCGATCAGGCTTTTGTTCGCTCATATCCAGGAAAAGCACGTCGAGAAGTCTAACGGCTTTGAATGCTTCCACACCCCTGCGTTTCCACATCAAGCATGGCACGCAATCGAATGGCCACCCAACCTTCCGATGCTGGCTGATCATCATCAACCGACTGGTCACTGGAACCCAAACGACCTCTCCGGATACCAGGAAGCTCCTCGTACGAGCGACAAAACTGAGACGTCTGCGTTCGCAGGACGCTTTGCGTGTCCTTTGATTCAGACATACAAATCAGACGGTAGAATGAACATATCGTACGATTTCATCGGCAACTTCACCCTCGCCTCCGCACTCCTGCGAGATACAACACTCCCTCAAGACTTCCAGTCAGTCATATCTCTCCGTTACGCCCTGGACATCTACTCCAAGAACCCACGCCACCCGCCAATCACAGCATATCTCACGCCGGCTCCCTCGCCTCCTCACACCTCTCCAGGACTGACCTCTTACTCCCCAAACTCCCCTTCTGTACGCAACAAGTCAAATCTCAAACACGGCCCTCCGTTTCGGACCCTCGGCCAGCTGGTGTTGTGCCTTATCCGCGCGGGCGACTACAAATCGCTCTCGAACCTTCGATGTAGGGTGTGCATCGAGGATTACCATACCTACGGACATACGGGGCGCATGCATCCGATGGGCAATAGCGGTCATCCGCTCGGTGAGCTGGTGGCGCATTATAGCTCGTTTCACCCAGATCGGAGGGATAGGTGGGCGGGGATGTTCGCATTTCCGTCGGGGGAGAGGTTGGCGGAGGTGCTGGGAGCGGAAGGTATGGATGCGGCGAGGGAGGTTTTTGGGAGGTTGTTTCCTTTGGTTGAGGGAGGGGAGGGGAGCAGTGGATGTCAAGAGGAGGAAGAAGGGGGAGGAGAGGGTGGGGATGAAGCTGAAGGTGAAGATGGGTAGGCTTAGGATGGGTTTCCGGGTCTAGGGCCGCGAAGGATACAGAGGGTAAGTGATTCAGGAGGAAACCAGTAGCATGGAATGAGGAGAATGGCATAATTGTCTCGGACTCGAAAGGTGGAGCAAGCATGGAACAAGACCCGGGAACCGGGCCCAGAGGAGGACATACGAGCGTGCTTTTCCGTTACTCATCATACCTCATTGCTCAAGAATCTCCAGTCTATCTTTTACTATACATTAAGCACTTTGGCTTCCAAATAGTAGACCTTGAATTTTGATACTTGAACTTTTCGAAAGCACTTGGCCCGAATTATCTCCGTACTTCGTTGAACCACTCTTGCAATGGTGAATATACCGGTACAGAGAAATGCAAAAGACGGTCGATTTCCGCGAAGGATTTTCTTTAGGGTCTGGAGTCAGTTTACAAATCCTTCCGGGTATTTGCCTCTTTGCCTCAAAACAAATACTCGTGCAACGCTTACCGAGGGTTTTCGAGGTAGGATCTTGGTTTGCCGAATACGTAGTGGGGTAACATCAAGGTACAAGGCTTAAATCCGACCATCTCAACATAATCCCCAGGTTTTCTCTTCCCCGACGTGTAAACCACCCCCAGGAACTTCTTTTTCTAAGGTTAGAACTTCTGCGCTGGCTCTTTTATTTCGTTTATTTCGTGCACATTGCGCCTAGGAAGCCCGTGCATCTCGATGAGCTAGAGGCACAGCCGCAGCGATGCTCTTCCGCAACGAAAGTTAGTATCGAGATCTCCAGGCACGCTCCGCGTTATATGAATCACTGACCGTTTGCGCCAAAAGCAAAATCTTCGCCAGACTCATCCCTCGACGTCGACCAACCCTATCCCTATCAATCACAAGGCGCCAACGGCATAGTCTACGATGACGACCTCCACGTCCCCTGTCCCCCACACACCACCGACCGCAAGCTCGTCACCAAGATCGACTTCCGCGTCATACCCTTCCTCTGCATCCTCTACCTTCTCGCCTTCCTCGACCGCGTCAACATCGCCAACGCAAACGTCTTCGGCCTCTCCACCGACTTGAAACTCAACCCAAAGAGCAACCAATACAACATCGCGCTCGTCATATTCTTCGTCCCCTACGTCCTCTTCGAAATCCCCTCTAACGTCCTGCTCAAGAAATTCCGACCTCATGTCTGGCTTTCTGGGTGCATGTTCATGTTCGGCCTCGTCACGACCCTCCAAGGACTTGTCCGCGGCTACTCAGGCCTCCTAGCGACGCGCTTCTTCCTCGGCGTGTTCGAGAGCGGCATGTTCCCCGGCTCGTTCTACCTAATCGGGATGTGGTACCGCCGCAACGAAGCGCAGAAGCGATATACCTTCTTCTTCAGCAGCACCACCCTCGCGGGCGCCTTTGGCGGTCTGCTAGCCAGCGCGATCGGCCTGATGGACGGGGTACGCGGCTACAAAGGCTGGCGCTGGATCTTCATCCTCGAAGGCATCCTGACCTGTGTCGTCGCCTGCGCGTTCTACTTCCTGCTCCCGGACTTCCCGGAGGACGCGAAGTGGTTGACGGATGAAGAGCGGAACTATGTCCGTGCACGGCTGCGCGTGGATCAGGGCCGCTCGGCTGCGGAGAGGAAGATCACGGTGAGAGATGTGGGCAGGGTGTTTAGGGATCCGAAGATTGTTGTGGGCGGGTTCATGTATTTTGGCTTGATTGTGCCGGCGTATGGGTATGCGTACTTTGCGCCGGGGATTATAAAGGGCTATGGGTACTCGAATATTCAGACGCAGCTGCACTCTGTGCCGCCGTGGGCTGCGGCGTTTGGGTTTGCGATGGTTATTGCCTGGCTGAGTGATAAGTTCAGGCATCGGTTTTTGTTTGCGTTGTTTCCGATATGCGTCGGGATAGGTAGGCCTCTCTTTTCCTTCTTTGGGCTGAGGTGTGGGCTAACGTCAAGCAGCTGGTTTCGCCATCCTCCTATCCGTCCACACAAACCGTAACGTCGAATACGCCGCCCTCTTCCTCGTCACAATGGGCACCTACTCCGCCATGCCCGTCATCGTCTGCTGGTTCAACATGAACCTAGGCGGGCACCACCGCCGCTCCGTAGGTACGGCCTGGCAAGTCGGCTTCGGCAACATTGGCGGCATCATCGCTGTCTTCGCTTTTTTGGCCAAAGACGCTCCACGATATGTCCGGGGGTACTCCATATGCATTGCTTTTACTTGCTTGAGTATCGTTGCATGTACGATTTACTTTTTTTGGTGCGCGGCGATCAATAGGAGGAGGGAGAAGAGTCTGACGGATGTGGGGTTGACGGAGTATGAGAAGACGGAGATGGGGGATTTGAGCCCGGATTATAGATATCAGCTGTGAGATGGTATGAAAATCATGATCAGGGGTGGAAGGATTTTGAAAAAGCTGCTGTTGGATAGATACCCTACTATTTTGAATGATAAATAAATATGTACTTGTTTAGAACGATGTTATGATGCTCAAGAAGCTGGAGCACTCCAGAACCCTAAATGCCACCTCCGATCTTCCGTTGACCTCTTCATACAAAAGGTCCATAGCAGACACTTCACAGCAACATCCACGGACGGTTCACACTATGAGTGGATACCTGAGATAGCATCCCGCCAAGTGGAACCGACTTAATACCTACCTCGCAAAAGGCTCCTTGAACTTCACAAGACCTACCAGGCGAGACAGTCAACATCAAAGAATACTTCATTTACCGGATACTTCCACAAAACGACTTAATCATTGCATCCTTCGGTCGACCTACGCCTCACATTGCCAGCAACCAATCCCACTTGCCCTTAACTACTCAACGCACACCCTAAAGCCACCCACCTCCTCATCCTCCACGTCGCCCATCCACCAACCGACGCTCTTTCCCCCCTCAACCTCCCGCCACCTTCAGAATGCCCAAACGACCCTACCACACCCACCACCACAACAACCACCCTCACCCAAAACGCCAGCGCCCACCCCCTCCTACGCCAGAGTCCTGCTTCTTCTGCCTCTCCAACCCTTCCATCTCAACCCACCTCATCACCTCCATAGCCAGCGACTCCTACCTCACGACCGCCAAAGGGCCGCTCACAACCCGCTCCTCCTTCTCCTCCCCTACCTTCTCCCTCCCCGCGTCCCTACCTTTCCCCTTCCCAGGACACATCCTCATCATCCCGCTTACCCACGCCCCCACCCTCGCGGCTATCACGCCAGACGAAACGAGGAGGAGCACGGTGACGGAGATGAGGAGATACAGGGATGCGCTGCAGCAGATGGTGGGGAAGGGGGGAGGGGGACCGCTGGGCGCTGTGACGTGGGA
>JAGFMK010000170.1:0-61157 GCA_021030975.1 Lichenothelia convexa | reverse complement strand
CATCCCCCCTGGCCCACAAAGAACCCCTGCCCCACCATCCGCGCATAGCACTTCCCCATGCCCACTTCGACCAGTCTCTGCTCCGTCTCCACCACCGTCCCCGGCTTCCCCTTATCATACACGCCAATCACTTTACTCCTAATCTCCCACTTGCCTTTCTCTCCCGCCACCGGCAGCTTCTCCAGGAACTCAATCTTCCGCTCGCCATCGACGACGCGGCGGCTGTCGAGCTTGGGCACGCCCGGGATGGGGATGGCGGAGGAGCGGGCGTAGAAGTCGACTACGTCTTGGTCGGTGTGCTTGAAGGGGAGGATGATGGGGTAAGTTGGGAAGGGTGTGAAGTTGGGGTGGAGTTCCTAGGAATGGTGTTAGTTGCTTAGTTTTATCGAGTTTGGTGTTTGGGATGGGAAGGGAATAAAAGTGAAGAGGATTGCATGGGAAGATAGGCAGGCGTACGTAGAGGAAGTGGAGTTCATCAACTGTGCAGCCTATGCTGACGGCGAAGAGTAGCAGATCTCTCTTTAACCAGGACACTTCAATTGGGGGGTACTCGAAGCCTGCGCCTGGGTTGCTCATTGCTAATGAAGTATGCACAAGACCGAGTCCGAGGTATACAGTTATATACAGAGGTATTTATATACCGTCGTTTAGTTGATATGTAAGATACTTAAAGTATGGACGAGCAAACGTGGGGAAAGTCCGGGGTATTGAGAGACTTGGACCCTAAAATTCTTCAACTGCCGAGGTTCCCATGGGTCTCCTTCAATTGACTCAATTCTATGATAGAGCACTTAGGAGTACGCCAGATAAATGCCAAACGCTCAAAACACGCAGAAAGCCTCCTTAGTAAAACACCTGTAGATGCCATGGACGTACATTGCGCCGACGCTATGCAATATCAGAGATTCGTACACGGCATGTCAGTCGCTCGATCCAGCAGCGGTAAAGAGCAAAATGAGCGAACAGCGCCATTACAGAATACCACATACAAATTCATCTGGAACCACTTCTCTTCGAATTCACGGCTTCTTTCTTACTCCACGGCTCCTCAGGGTACGCCCAGCCCCTCGCTCTCTTAGCAATTCTCTTCTCTTGTATATTAGCTTTGGGTATCCAGTCATCCTTATCAAGGTGGTTCTGCCTTGTCAGCGCCGCAGGACCGCCCACGTCCAACTTCCAGCTGATGCCCTGACCGGGTAGTGGGTCCTCCTTCGCCAGCATGTGCAAATACCACAGAGCAAGACAGGCGGTCATTTCGCCACGCTCGCAGGTCTTGAGGAACATGGGCGAGGCGAGCTCGAGAAAGCCAAAGTACGGGATGGATTCTGTGCCAGCACGCACGCAGACTAACTCGATTTCGGTGATGATGAATCCATACCGGCAGGAATGCGCACGCATGAAGTGATGGAGGTGAGCCAGGCCTTTGAGGTACTCAACTTGCCGGTGAGGTCCCTCTGCACGCATACCCGTGTTCCAGGTGTCGTAAGATTTGACTAAGCCAACCACACGACCGCGAGTTTCGCCAGATATGGTTTTTTCATAATCAAATTCGTAGTTTGACACAAAGTCGGGTACCTGACGCGGACCGAAGTGCGCCTTTTGAGTTCTCATCGACATGTGATGGTTGCCTTGAGCTACTCGCAGCGCTGCGTTTATTTTTGTAGCGTAGTGTGACGTATAGCCGTCCAACAATGCACTTTCAGTCTCCGGATGCAAATCACAGCGGACTGGCGTCGGTAAGGCTGGCTCGGGTATTGGTATGTCAAGCAGTGGCAAGAGACCTGGAATGTCTTGAATGGTCTTGAGCGTGAAGTCACTCCAGCTGCGAAGGTTGCGGATATCGAACCAGAAATGCTGATCGTTACCCAGACCGCTGCTGCGAGGTCGTCGAACTAATGCTGGCGACGGATTCGGCGCCGTAAGGTAATCTATGAGCGTAGTCGTCGGTGGTGGCTCGTCAAAGTTCTCGTACTGCAATTCGGCGGGCAGTGAGTATTGTGGCATTAGTGGCAAGGGCTCTTGAATCATTGGAGGGAAAATTTGCACCGAGCCAAAGTCTTGCATGGGGTCGAAAGCTAATGGAGACTCGCAAGTGATGGGGCTGGCGGTCGACAGATGAGAAGTAACGTAATTTGGCATTCGGCGGTACGTAGGATAACCGAATCGTCCCAATGTCAATTCGTCAATGCTAGAAGCTGACCCGGAACGCGAGTGACTTCGGCTTCCAGAAGCTGAATTCGAGCGCGAGTGAGAAATGGGTGGAAGTAGGGTTTGACTCTGGTCCGGTGCCAGTCTGGAACTTGCTGCTGAAGCACCGTATGAGTCGCCTCGGGCATGCGCAGATCTGAAGAAAGAATCGGAGGCATGGTTTGCGGGGCTGGTCGACCGACGAAAAACAGACGGTCGCAAGGGGTAAGGGCTATAGGCCACGGGAAACCCGGTACTAGACGTAGAAGTATTCCGCCGGTGGCGAATTGGTAAAGCTTTGGGCTCCAAAGTCTGGTCCTGAGATCTGATCTTGGGTAGGAGCAGCGGACCACTCGGTCTGGCCGGTGATCGTGGAGGCGTAGTGTTGGCAGTATGGACGGAACTAGGCGATGCATCCTCAGACCAGTAGGAATTACAGTAAGATTTATTACTTTCGACGCTGTCCGGCAGTTTGGGTTCGATGGTTGACGGTGGCGTCACATGTCTAAACGGTAGATTGCTGTATTCCATTTCGACTGGTGCCTTGAATCAGAAACTGATAACCGTTGTTGGAGTCTTCTTGACACAAAGAGTTATCAAGGCAAGATTAAAGTAAGTGAGTGTAACTCAGAGACCAGCTCTGAGAAGTCAAAGAACGTAATGTGCAAAAAGAAACGAAAAGCGACTATAGAGCAACACTGTTGAACAACATCAAGCGTTCAAACGAACTGATGCGGCACAGCAGGCGATACTTATTCTTACTGGACTATGGCGGTAAGAGCCATGTAAATATTGCAACGGAGACACCATTGAAACGGTTAAGGCAGCATACAGCAACATGAAACACAGGCAAAGAAGCCGGAGGCGTAGCCAAGCGCCGCGGTGGGGTTGCAAATAGGGAATCTCAGATGGAGCCCGACTTCATCGATCCAAAAGACGGTTAAGGAAGCTCCAGAGTTGCCTAGAATAGATACGACAGCCCGGATTTGGTAAGTTAGACTCGAAATGGGAGTATTTCAGATGCTTTCAGATTTTAAGATACGTATGGAACCATGGAGACTTGGGCGATGCGCCCAGGTGGGCGCTTCGATGACCGTTTCATTTCGTTAGCCGCCGCCTATATCCAGGTCAAGAATTAACATACATAGTGCATTGAGTCTGTGTTTCAGCATTTGTAGCGCTGCATCATCAGAGTTTGAGGTTGGCGCTTGCACACCGCATAAGGTCGACCATCATTGTTGTGTCGGTACATGATTGGTCGACGCGTTCACGCGTCGCGTGTATGACGTTCGTCTAAACTCCGAGGTAACCTCCATCAGCTGGCAATATGTTACCTAGGTACATCTTAAAAACGTTACACCAGGACCCTGAATTTAGCGCTGTCACTTGAAAAACACGGATGGTCAGAGCTTTGCAACACCAAAGCTGGCCAGGTAGAGTTACAACTCGAATAACGCCGGTCCACTGCCTTAAGTTGAGTCGTGGTATACCTAAGTTTCTATTAGAAAGCTTTGCCATACAACCCAGTACTCAGCGTCTGGCCTGCAAGGCCAGGCGTGACTGCGTTGGCAACCGGGCGACCCTCAGGTGTCTGAAGCCCACACCCTTGTATGCCACGTTGACAAGTACGATGCAAGTCGAGAAACGGGCAGCTGGTCGTGATCTGCGATCCGAAGGCATTCCGCTGTGCGCATTGTAATACCACCAGGGTACAAGTTTGCTGAGGTGATCTCAAGTACTCAATGTCCTTTTGTTGGCTGCAGCGGAATCTCTAAGGTTGCATCACAACGCTGAGTTGAGTTCAAGACTTCAGGCCTGGCACAGCGCAGCCAGTCGAAGGCTGCCCAATTTTCAAACGAGCTTCCACATGATCTGCCCACCAGTCTGCCCAGTCAATGACCTTGCGTTCCTTTCGTGCTTCCTCAGCAGCGAAAACCATAGCATGACTACGGATCACATCCTCCAGAGTGCATCCAATGTGCTCCTGCTGTGCTTGCACGACGCTCATTTCTTCGTTCATCACTGCACTGACGGCATCTACAAATGCCTTGACTAGCCCATCGTCTCCACCACCGTGGCCGCCTCCGGCCTGATGCGGATAATGGGTGTCTGTTCTTTCCGATGGAAAATGGTGAACTTTAATGACTTTGCTGTCGTATTCTATCTCGCCTTTTGTACCATAGACCCTACCACGCCGTTCGCACTGTGCCTCAGTTTGTGCGACCATGTGGAAACTAGCAGTTTTTGCTACGCGGCCCTTGACGGGAGTACCATTGCCGCCAGCTTCAGGTAGAGAATCATCGTCCCACCCAATGTTAACAACTTGGTTGTCACAAACATCATTGTCTGACTCCCACACACACCTTCCAAACCACGGCCGGCTCTGTATCGTGGACACCGGCGTTTCATCGTCGTAATCCTTGGCAAGGCTATGAAGAAGCACGTCAGTAGCGGCCTCGGCACCTTTGCTCCTATAGATATCCTCAATCTCCGGATTCACAATCTTGACAGGCCATCCTGTGTGCCCCTTTTGAAGGTGCCGTTCAATGTAGATCTTCTTGGCACTGTACATGCATTCAGTCTCAATAGGGCATGACAGACAATTGGTGGCGTGGCCGGCTGCCGCAGGCTTTCTCGACTTTCTAAACTCGATTAAAGAGCCCATCGAGCTAACTTGCGAAGGCAGATGGGGCGGAAGACCGCTCCTTGGAGGTGGAGAGCAAAGGATCCAGAGAAGAAAGTCTATATCGTGGCATGATTTTGTCAACAGAGATGGCGCGGTCGAGGACTCTTTTCGCCAATTGCCTCTATGAGATGTCAATCTAGCTTTATGTCGCTGTTGCTAGCCACATACCTGACATAGCTGTGAGCGAAATGCCACCACCCCACTGGCTCGGTGTGCTCAACGGAGAGGATCTCTCCAATGACCTCGTCCTCCAGGAGCAATTCACGTAGAAGCATGTTATGCGGGCTGTAGCGAAGTACATGACCGATACCAAATATCTTGTTCGGAAGTGAATCAGGGACTTTAGATAGCAAGGACGCGTAGATATTGAGGCAATCGTCCAAGGTGGTAGCTAGTGGCTTCTCACTGAGGATGTGCAATTCGAGCGGTGCAAGACCGGTGATAATATCGGCATGCTGCTCATCCAGTGTGCATACGAATGCTGCGTCTACTCCCTCGGCAGTCGTTTCACCGGCTGCAGCTAGCTCCCTGCGTTTTTGCTCGTACTTTAGGAACTCTCGCCAGTCTGCAAATTGTTGATGTTCTTCTGGCTGCTGGTCTTTCCATATGTACTTCTTACCCAGTTCTTTCCTTTTGAAGGCTATCGGTTCAGCTACCGCTGTAACCATAGCAGACGTTGAAGTGTCAATGGCACGAGCGTAGGCGTTGCCGCGAGAGCCGGCTCCGATGATTAAAATTCTAGGCCGCTTTTTACTAGGCGGAGACATTGTTCTTACTGAGGTCCAGAAGCTGGCTATTTTATGCTCATATTGAGTGAAATACTGCACTGCACAACTGCCTACCTCGGAGTGTGCCTGGGATCAGTCAGATTCTGGTGAGTTGGGGCAAGTTTTACCGAACGTACTTCGTATGAGGGGTAGGTCGGGTAATAGTTCTTTGTTAGGCCGGCAAAATTCCTAACAAGAAGTATTACCCCTAATAGGAAGTAGATCGCGCGGCGGCGGAACATCCAGCGTCCTGCAAGATCGCGACTTTCCGCGTCAAACCTCTCTGGGTCCTTCTTCTCAATCCTCGATGCATATGTTCCTCAAGGGTTGACTCAGGATGGTCACGGCATTGTAAGGGCTCACGAGATGTAGATGAGCTTTTTGCTCCGGGTTTCCGCTCCCTTCTCACACCTCGGGCCTGCTTCTAGCCGCGGTTGCAGGCAAGCACTCGGGCTACCTCAGCAGCAGCACCTTGGGCTCCGGACGGCGACCAGCTCAGTACTGCGCGCGGTGACGATGCCGGAGAGCGTGTCGAGGGATCCCTTGGTCTGGATCGATTGCGAGGTACAGCCCAAACTACGGTGTTGCGTACGAAGTACTCACTGGATCTCATGTACAGATGACCGGGCTAGACGCAGACATAGATACAATCATGCAGATCGCCTGCTTCATCACAGATTACGACCTCAACCTCGTTGACCCGGAAGGCTGGAGCGCCGTCATACATCACGACCAGGAATTACTGGATAAGATGGGTGAATGGTGTACATCACATCATGCTGCAACAGGTTTAAGCAAGGCCGCGCTTTCGTCGACCACTACATCTGAAGCGGCTGCAGACGGCTTACTCCAGTACATCCAAAAGCACGTCCCTGAGAGCAGAAAAGCTCTGCTTGCTGGCAACACTGTCCATGCTGATCAGAGGTTCCTTCGCAAGCAGCCGTATGCTAAAGTAGTCAAGCATCTGCATCATCGGATATTGGACGTAAGCGCGATCAAAGAAGCTGCTAGACGCTGGGCACCGCAGGATATCCTGAAGAAATCGCCGCAGAAAAAAGGCATGCATGAAGCTCGTCAAGATATTCTAGAAAGTATTGAGGAAGCGAAATATTATCGCCAAGTGTTCTTTAAGAAAGATTGAACTAGGGCCTAAACCATGAACTCCCACAATGATAGTCATGCTCTGTCCTAAACCAGCACCCCTTTGCCAAGACTCCATTTACGCTTGGCTGTGCTTAAGTGCCACAAAGTAACAGTACGTCGATCCCAGCGCGGCTGGCCGGCTTTGTATGGTCAAAAGTACTTAAGACTCAAGGCATGCTGCTCGTCAAAGCCGGTTGCCTACAAGTAGACTAATGTAGTGATAGTTTGAATTTGGCGATCCACTACAAATGCAAACAAGCACGGCCAAAAAGTATTGACGCTGTTTTGCACATTACTGTAGGACGGGAAGGCTGCCGAAGCTGGCGAACAGTGGGACAAGAGTATCTAGCGCCAGCATCGCATCTTATAAGCAGGTAAACCACTTGCTAGGTGCGTTTCTTGGCCATTTAACCAGTTGTGAGGAAAGTGGCGGTCCAGCCATGGTTTTGGTGAAAAGAAGCTCCTTGACTGCCTTCTACAACCGGACGACGCCGCGAGTCTAGTATGCTCCAAGGAGTGACTGGTAGTTACAAGTGATTTAGTTTAGAAGATAACCCGGCATTCGAAAGGCTCTGTTGTAGGCATACTCTCTGTTCAGATCGGGCATGGCGAGAAACGATACACAACTGTACCAAAATATTTCAGCGATCGCAGGACAATCAAGCTCTTGGACGGCCACCCTTAATGTCAAAGTGCATCGCTCGATTTATCATATTCGATTGCTCAAAACCCGCTGGAATTTAAGTGACTTATTGATTCACCTACATAGCACACCTCGTGTAGCCCGGAAGAGCCTCGGTGGTTCCAAATTATCCTACCAGAACTTGTCACATTTGCCGCCTAAGTTATTAGCCGTACGACTGGCACGACCAGCTCAGGAAATTGGTGAGGTGGCTGAATGCGATTTTCGTTGCCACCACATCGGAGCTATTTCGTACGCAGAAGCTTGGCAGCTGCCAAAGCGTATGAATAATTGGTTGGAGACCTCACAGCCTGGAACAACGGCTTCGGCGAGCAAAGCGCCGAGCGCCTCCAAGGCTGCAGCCGAGAGTGAGACTCACTCCGCACCAGAGCTTCACAGTCATCAAGAGGTTACTCACAACAACTATGACAAACAAACCGACCACCTCAAATACCTGTTACTGACCTTCCACTTGAATTCTTCGCGATACCTATGCGCTCCAGAGCTCACTGAAGTACTCCACCTAACACATCAAGTCTGCAAAACGTGCAACCTCCACGATCTCCAGCACCCCGCCCCCCGAAAGCCGCAACTTGCATCTCTGTCGCCTCTTCACACCGACCGCTCCATAACGAAACCTCCTTCTGACCCTTCTCAAAACGAGTAGTACGTGGGAACGAGTCCGGCGACTCGTGTCCTCAATACTCCATTGGTGATCTCGCCTTCCGGCGCCGACACCATTTACCGCAACACATACCACTTCCACAAACGGAAACGGTTACAATGTTTCCCACTAGTTATTTCGATACTTCAGATATCCGCTGCTCAGAGTCATCGATAGGAAAGACGAACAACACGTTGGGTGTAGAAGCGTGGACGGTCTAGGTCGGCATCGCTCGTCGACCATCCGAGATCGTGCGACAGCCCGCGTTGTTGATCGCGTTCTCTGCATTGTCAAGCGCGTGTTGCTCTTGTCCAGTTTCGTGTCTTCTCCTTCGGTTGACTTTGAGCAGTCGGTGACTGTAGATTTTACTTCGACTCTGTTGATCCCTTTTTGCGGCTGTTATCTCCAAGACGATTCGGAAAAACCCATCTTATTTCGATTTTCGAGGAAGCGCATCTTTACACTTGATAAACACGCCCTGTGCTCCAGACATATCGACCGCTCTCCGATTATACCTATACCCTTATTTTATGATCGATTGCCCCCCGGATCCGTGGGGACTCAGTAGTATCTGGAGGAAGGATATTTCCTGACAGACCTTTTAGTTGTGCTGAAAAAGAGCTTAAAATTTGATTTGAGAATGAAGAGGGATGGTGGAACTCGCGAGGTGTTTCAAGCTACTTTGAGAAGCAATAAAACTGGACAGGTGGAGCAGCAGGGCAGCACAACCGCTGGCCCCGTGTCATCGATTCCAAGATCGCCTTCGCCTGCTCCTCACGAAACACCATTTGGCCTTCAAAGCCATGCCAACGTATCTGGGAAGTCATTACCAGGCTCGTCATCGTCTTCCACATGGTGTGATATATCTCAGGGGACGAAGACCACAATTACCAAGGACGGATTGGCTTCTGAGAAGATTACAAGACTTGTAGAGCAAGATGTTCCTGCAGACCAGCGCGTGCATCCTAGACGCAGATCTGGCGCAAGCACGCTGAGTCAGCCACCAAAGCTGCAGCGTCAGGAGGAGCGGAAGACAGCTTTCGTTGACAGTCTTGTCGGTAAGGAGCTCTGCACCCTCAAGTCGCCTGACTCAACTAAGTCTTGGTCCTCCCTGGTAGACTCCGCCACAGATATGGTAGAAGCAATTTGGCCGCTATCCACCACACCCCGCTGCAAAGCAGGTGGTAACAGCAAAGGGGTATTGCCCTTGCGCACTTTTATCCAAGAAACTCTGAAAAGATCAGGAACAAGCTATTCCACCCTACAGGTGGCCCTTTACTATTTAATATTAGTCAAACCGCACGTCCCAAGCTACGACTTCACTATGCAGCAACCTCACGACGAGCAGTCAATTCGTGCGCTCCAGTGTGGAAGAAGAATGTTTCTTGCGGCATTGATACTTGCGTCGAAATATCTTCAAGATCGAACATACTCTGCAAAGGCGTGGAGTAAAATATCCGGTTTAAAGTTGGCCGAAGTAAACCTCAACGAGATGACTTTCCTGTGCACGGTAAAATGGAAGCTACATATACCTACTCCTACCTTCGAGAGGTGGACCGATATTGTCTTAACCACGTCTTCGCCGCAACCACCACCTCCTGCTACCGGAATAACTCGGAACGAATGCTGGAAATCGATTGTCAGACGGTTAACGCCAGACCTTGATTTCAAACCTTGCAAAATACCTTCTGCCCTGGCTATGGCATGGCATCCATCGCAAGTCTACCGAGCGGTCCGGCAAAAGATGAACTTCGGGTTAGAGGCTCAGCCAACTCATTGTAGTTCGACCGAGAGCACTACACGTATCTGGCAGCGGTCTCAGTTCGTTCACAAGGGACCTCGATGTGACTCAGCGCCTGAGAGCCTTGCTCTGATCACGAAGCCTCTACCCACTCGCCGGATAACACCTGAGACTTCCGCGTACAGCACTCCTGCTGTGAGTGCATGCGCCTCCAAGCCATGGAGTCTTCCCGCTTCACGAATAACTGCAATTCTCCCATCAACTCAGACTGCGCACAGACGCTGCAGTTCGAATCCGGTGTCGAATGGGATGTCTTCTTACGCCTTTGGTTGCGGCTCACCTGCCTCGCGATCGTCTTCCTCCGAATCGTCACCTGAATCAATGGTGTCCGATACCACTTCTTACAAACATTCTCGGTCCTCCTCCTTTTCCTCTGTGTCCTCAACAATGGCGCTACCAGGCACCGACTTGACCAAGTTGCTCGGATTAGCGACGTTTACGGACGTCCTTCAGACGGAACCGGAGACTTCGACACTGAACGACCAGATCAATCAAATTATGACAGAGGAAGTCGACACCGTCATACCTCAGAATAGCCTTCGGGTCTTATACAGTTCATCCAAGAGCTCGATGGACTGGTCATACACTGCATCCGACTTGGGCGGATTGCGGGCATCAAGGTGTGAGGGCTTGGCCCGCTTGGCACCTCCCAAGAGGACGCATTCACAACGGGACTCTCCGCATCTATCATGCCTACAGGAGAATGTACGAGATATTCTTTCCTCGGGCGCCGGAACAGAAGACGCAGTACGGCCTGACTCTCTGAATGCACAGTCCTTTGTGTTGAGATCAATGGCTTGCGGAGAGGCACCTGTCCTGCTTGACGGACTTTCAACGTCTAGGTCTCCTGGCAATGCCACCGAAGGACAACCTGACAACGACACGATTGCTTCTCAAAGTGGTTCGGACCAGCCACTCCACTGCGGAAGGACTGCAACCACGCCCGCCAAACGCCGTTGTTGTACTCGTGATACGAACGCGTTCGATAATCTCGAGCGCAGAGCAAATCTTGCGGGGGCGTAGAGCACCAATCGTAGCTTAAGCCGCGATGCGGACCACGTGCGTGCTGCGTAAAGCATATCAGTATCTTCCCCAATGACGGACCTCGATATTCATACTGGATGCCTTGACTGCGCAGCACCACTTGATTCTGGCACTGCGGTATTCGTCAAGCCGTTCAAGGACTTCCCTAACCTTTCTTCCAATCCACTTGAGATTTGTATATACAAGCCCCAAGATATCGACTGTATTGAGTCCGCTTGTAGTGTCCGAGTTCATTTCTCTTTAGATAAGCTATATAACAATTGTTCTAGAAACTTGGACTGAACCGCGAGATGTGATAAGTATTAGATCAATGTTAAAACACTCATGCAAGATGCGTGCGAGTGTTGACTTGAATAGCACCGACTTGACTGGCCACTTCTTCATCATAAAGACGGTATCCCTCTTACTGGAGCCGAAGCACAAACCTTCCTTAATCCTTCTAAGCAGGCCATGCATGGAATCAAGACTTCTCGCGAACAAAAAACCAACTATGGCAAATTCTTGTACAAGTGTAGGACTTACGCTAAGTATTGCTGATCATATTCACAATTACAGGCCAATCTAAGCTGCACCTGACGGACAGTGGATCTTGGCAGTATGGTTGGAAGATATTTCTTATACAACTCAAAATGCATCTGAGGGCATGAAGAACTAGAATCGCGGACCCCGTACGCTTGCAAGTACTCTGTTGTGATACGGCTACTGGTGCAACCTACAAAAGGAGAGAAAGGTACGCTAGATCTCACTGATGACGGGACAATCTATTATTACACCTGATTTAGGGGTTTATAGCCCATGAGGGGATCTGGCGCCCTCGAGAACAGCTGGAAGATCTGTCTCCTCTGCTTTGCGCCGAGAAGTCTCTCTTCGGATCCTACCACAACAATGAAGTCAGCTCCTCTGCTTATGGGCGCGAATTACGCGTCAAGCGATCAGATGCGAGATTGTCCGACAAGTATTCGCGGCAGTCGCCGGTAGAAATATTTGCACGGATCGTGGTAGTTCGGCCTTGCTGCGCTCGTTGTGGGCCATAGCAACATACACACTTCTACAGGTCAACGTTGGTAAACCGCAATCTCGGCCTTCGAGCGGCGTGTCCGTAACGTCATAGACTGCGTCCGATTTTCGCCTGTACCGTATTCCGTAGGTGAATACCTAGTAAGTGAGGATTGCAGGATGCACTTCCTTTAGAGGATAGTATGACCGTTTGCTGATGTGCTCGTAAATATGTACTTGTTGCGCAACCATAGTCATCACCACCAACTTATTTAAGTTACTTCATCATCGACAGTGCTGTAGTCATCCTCTCCCACTTCTGCAGCATCCGTAATATGATCAGAAAGCCACGCTGATGTGGTGATGCGTACCTAGCTTAGTCACACATATAACGAAATCATGAAGAAGTATATCCTCATCATTAATTATCGAACCAATCACCACTTGCATCTTGCTTTCAGATTCATGTTTGACTCGTCCTCGAGGCTTTTTGTCATGCCAAAGTGATCTTCACTAGCTCTGGCTGCGCATTGCATTCATCTCTTCGAGATCGGTGCTAATGGAAGCTTCCGCCAACTTCGGCTTTATATTTGAGAAATGCAACATATTGGGCATGGCATGCTTTGTTCTCATTGCAGGCGAAAGGGCCAGCGAGGTTGAACGGCTCCGTCAGGTAGACAATATATTTGGGTTGAGAGACTTGGTTCGGTTTACATATTATATTGGAAGTGGCACCTGATAGATATACGGACTTAACGGAGAGAAAGGCATGCTTGCTGGCTTTGGCATCACGTGCAACGCACCTCTTCCAACTGTTACGAACAACCCTTTCCCTCGATATTTGTGATACGTTTTAAACCTCATTCTCTGCAACCTACCTGACTACCTCATACATACGATCACTAGCCTAGCATTACACGTACGTTGTATTTTAGTAGTGTGATATCCATCCTTTCTCTGCCACGCTAGCGAACAGAGGCGCAGTTTCGTGCACGATTCCTGAGACATATTCAAGACCACATGATGCGCGAATGCAGTCGCGGCAGCTCGGGATGTTGTCGACTACATCGCTAGCATGATCGACGGACTTGCTGCACCTCCGAAATTACGATGCCTCGTCTACGAATGCTCGCCATATCCGCCGCCGTCTGCCTCGTCGGCACCATCCTAGTCCTCGTAGCCCGCAACGTCTCGATCCTCGCCGCTCCTCTCATAAGCCCGTACACCGAATCTCTTGCGCAGATTACCCTTGCCGAGCCATGCTCCCTGTCAGAGGTCAATGGCAGAGTGCCATATGTCTCTAGCTGGGGAAGCTGGCTCCATCCGCAGCGAGTCGACGGCGCAGTTCACGAAGAGTCGGGTGATGGACGAGCTGTGGAGAAGGGACAACGAGGGGGAGAAATAAGTGAGGCGTGGAATATACTGTATCATCTTGGGGGAAATGGGCCGTGGATTGAGAAGGTGGATGGGGTTGTGGAGGGAGGGATTGGGGTGCCTGAGGGGTGTAAGGTTGGGCAGATACATATGGTGAGAAATTCTCCAATCCACTATATCTGCCACATTCCAATGAGAAGGGCTAGGAGTCTTCCGAGAACAACGACTACTGTTTGGAGAGACATGGTAAACATGCTGATACCGCTTCCTTGCACGTAGATGTCACGACACGCCGAAAGATACCCTACCATTCGAGTCGGTCTTCGTGGGTATTCATCAATTCCATGCAGTCCTCCACTTGTTGTATCCTTTGTCTGAGTGCTATACTAAGATCAAGCAAGGAATGGTTGACCTCATCGACCGCATTCACTCATCCAACGTAACACTACAAGGCGACCTCTCCTTCGCCAACGACTGGACCTACTTCTCCGACGACCCACAAAAGCATCTCGAGCAACTAACCAACACTGGGCCCTACGCTGGTACCCTCGAAGCCTTCACCACAGGAGTCAAGCTACGTACCCGCTACCAGCATCTCCTGTCTTCCCGTCTAAGACATGGCAAAACGAATCTCTGGGCGAGTGGCTCAAAGCGCGTAATTGACACCGCGAGGTACTTCAGCGCCGGCCTTTTCGGACTTGACTGGAAGGATACCGCGCATCTGCACATCATCCCTGAAACAGACGATCTCGGCGCCGACACCTTGACACCTGGCGATACCTGTCTGCTGTACAACACAGACAAAGAGCGAGGCCACGACTATGGCGCCGCCATGATGCTTAAATATCGCTCTACGTACCTCCCTGCCATTGCGGATCGCTTGGAAGAGGAAAATCCTGCTATAAGATTCACAGAGGACGAAGTGTATGCCATGCAGGAGCTTTGCGGCTTCGAGACCACAGTGAGGGGAAGCAGCCCGTGGTGTGAAGTTTTCACGAAGGAGGAATGGGGGAAGTACGAGTATGCGCGGGATGTCATACATTACTATCGGGCTGGACCTGGGAATCGATTTGGAGCGGTTATGGGATGGTTGTGGTTGAATGCTACGGCGAGTTTGATGGAGGATGGAGAGGGTGCGGGACCGATGTTCTTTAGTTTGTAAGTCACGCTTGCCTAGGACTGGTTTGAGCCTACCTTGTGACTGGAAGTGGAGGGACATGAGGAGGCTGATAGTGTTGCGTAGTGTACACGATGGAGACATCGTCCCGATGCTGGCCGCACTGGATCTTTTCCACGACGACGAGCATCTTCCAGTGAAGTATATAGCGAAAGACCGGAGATGGCGGACGTCGCAGGTCACGCCCATGGGTGGAAGGGTTATCTTTGAGCGGCTAGTCTGCCAGTCATCCTCTTCCCACCGCAATTGGTCCGAGCAAGAAGAAAACGTATTCATCCGCATAAACATCAACGACGGCATCGTTGCCATACCAGAGTGCTCGTCTGGTCCAGGGCAGAGCTGTCCTTTGACTCAGTTTTTGCGACGGGTGAGGAGAGGGGAGGAGTTGGGTGATTTTAGGGAGAAGTGTAGGCTGGATGGCAGTGCGCCGGACCGGATCACGTTTCTGCATCAGTAAATGGTGCACCAGTGATGATTCGTTGTAAGTAGCATGGACAACTACAACGGATCTCGCAAGATACCATACCTTCGTAAAAAGTAATCAACATGGTTTTGAAGACTGTAATACATGCTCGCAAAGAGTAATCGGAGTTACCAGCCCTTGTTCAAGGTCCGCGACATGCCTTGTATCTACAGGTCGATCCTTTGTGAGCCAGAGCACAATATTAAAGAACACTGTTTGCGTCCATCTAATTTATCAGCACGTTCCACAAAATACTCTCCATCCCTCGATCCATAATGAAGACTCCGCGTAGCCTAAGATACCAGATGTGGCTACACATTTCTTAAGGCGAACAATTCACTCCGCCCTCAGCAACAACCCAAACACGGCTCATCTTGCAACCTTCTCGGGGTTCGTGCTCAGCTACAGTGATCAGGCGTCATCTTAAGCTACTTTCTTAGTTTTCTCCAACTACCATACACCAATCTTCCCAAGATGAGCCCATCACATGTTGCACCTAGAACCCATCCTACAGGCCAGTCTTTCCGCTCTACTCCCAAAGATTTCCTACCACGTGCGGCACATATGGAAAAAATTCCCAAACAGCCGGACTAGCCCAGCGGCTACTCCTCATCTTTTCGCATCGGCACATTTCCCCAACGGCTAAGCTACGCTTTTCTATATTCCTCGTTATTTCAGCCTTCTATGGTCTCCCTTCTTGCTCGGAACAGCAGGTCGCCGGTTAAAGTAAAGCTTAGCCGTCGCTGTTAGTGATGAAGATAGAATGCGTGTGTTCCCTATCTGTTTCTCTTGCGCCTCGAGCGCAAATCTTGTAGAAATTCTTCTCCTTGAGTATCTTAATAAATGGAAGGGAAAGGAAGTGCAGGGTTGTGAGTCGCCGTTCCGACCTTTCCATTCTATGCATTATCTCAGGCTGCTTTGAGTGGAATGAGCGAGAGGATGAAAGGATGAAGCGAGGGTATCATAAGAGCGTGGTACATTGGAGCAGTAAAGAAAACCCGTGGAACCTTGTACCCCGATGATGGTGAAGGTCACAACATGCGTGTTGGTTGCAACATTTTTTAATATTGAGGCGAATGGGCTATCTTAAATAAGTCTCTGAGAGCATTTGTTATTGTTTTCGATGCAAACGGGCCTGCTACACATTTGCTGAAGAAAGAGCATCTGAAATGCTCTAGCATCTACTCCTCTGCCGCTGGCCAGTTCGAATGACGTCTCTTCCTAATCCAGTAAGACACGCGTTTATAGCCCGCTTCGAAACGAAACGATACCATCTAATATTTTGTTACACCAGGCACGCCGTCCCTCGATGCATGAATGCCCAAGCGCCAAGATCTATGGCACGCCCAAGTCACCCCTTCTTTGTCGCCTCTTCGGATCACTTATTAACATCCTCTCCCCGTCCTCATCGATTCTACGAAGCGTTCCCATTCTCCGCGACAACCGGCCTCTCCACACTCCCCCTCACGCCCCCCTTCCCACCAACCTCCCTAACCATAACCGACACCGCCAGATCCGCCGCGACATTAACCTGCACCTCGACCTTCGCGCCCTTCTTCACGCCCCTCAGCGCCGCCTCCGCTAGCGTCCTTGACGGCTTCCACACTTTCTCCTTCACCTCTTCCTCCTCGTCTTCACTATCCTCCTCTCCATCTACATCCTCCCCCTCGTCCTCGGGGCCCTTCGCTTTACCATTCATCTTCGGTTTCGACGGCGGCGGCCGCGAGACTCTAATCTCCCGCACGCCCTCGCACAGCTTGACGAGCACGTCGCCGCCTTCCTTCGGCGTCGCGATCTGCATCGTCCGCCGGACAGGGACGGGCGTGTCAGGGAGGATGAGCGGGCGGAAGATGCCATGGCCTTCGTCGCCTGAGATCGCGAGGATGCCGACGGCGTGCGCGAGGTGCGGCGTCACGGTGACCATGGGATGGGTGCTTTGCTCGATGTCTTCCGTGTCGAACTCCTGGATGAGGGAGGCTTGGATGGCGGCGCCGCGGGCGGAGAGTTCAGAGGGGTTGATGGCTGAGGGCGAGGTTGACGGGGAGAGGACGGTTGTGGTGGGTGGGAAGTGGACTTTGATGTTGCTGGCGATTTTGGGGGTGTGTGATACGCCGCCTGATAGTATGATTTCGTCGATGTCGAGGACATCGAGGTCCGCTTTTTGGAGGGCTCCGTCTATTAAGCGAGTGAAGCTAACGAAGACCTTGTTGGCTAGTAGTTCGTAGCGTGTCCGGTTTATTGTCGAGGTGAAGTCGATGCCGTCTGCTAAGCTCTCCACGCTGAAAGTGGCGGACGCTCCGAGGCTTAATGCTTTCCTTGTTGCTTCTGATTCTAGTTTCAGTTTTGCTAGGCTCCGTTCGTTTTTTCTTGGGTCCGTCTTGTGCTTCTTTATGAACTCCTTCGCAAAATGGTCTACTAATAGCTCATCCAGCTGCGCTCCACCCAGTTCGTAATCATGTGCCGTGGCTACTATGCTGTACATTCCTCCTCTTGAAGCCACCACGGCAACGTCCGACCGCGTGCCCCCTAAATCTGCCACTACCACTGTCTTGTCTCCAGGTTTGCCATCCGTACGTGCATCGTAAGCAAGGACCGCCGCAATAGGCTCATGGATATATTGTAGCACTTCCAAACCAGCTCCTTTGGCGGCTGCCATTAAGGCTTCTCTTTGAGAGTCTGAAAAGTTTGTTGGGACGGTGATGACAGCGGAGTTGACCTGCTGCCCCAGGTATTCCGAAGCGGAGTTCTTTAACCGTCTTAGATGCCTTGTTGTTATTTCAATGACCGTCACAGTGTTTTCTTGCTCGCTTTCGGTATCCCGTATGGAGAATGCGACAGTTGAGTTGTGTTCTAAGGGGTGTGCGGAGGCGTGACATGGCGAGGGATCTATCGACTTGAGACTGGACTCAGGTCAGCATACTTGATTGTGGTCGCTAGGTTGGAGAAGCCATTCGTTTCGAGAGCATCTTCCTGCCTAGGCGAAGTGCATGACTGCAGCTCCTAATTTTATGGTCCGGGAGGGTTTAAAATACCTACTCTTTGCCCAGAAAGTCCCTAAAGTATGCAACAGTGTTCTTCGGATTCCTCACAAGCTGTGCTTTTGCTTGGGTACCCTGAAACTCCTCACCTTCGATGTATGACAGCATCGAAGGTATTTGGCGGTCTGTGGCGGTATAAGTATAGGGTAGATGAGGGAAACAGGGCTGAAAACGTGCCTCCCTCTTCATTTGCTATTACGTCCACCTTGCCATCACTCGACGTATGAGCAATCGAGCTGTATGAGTTTCCAAAAGATATCCCAATGGCTACGCGCGCCGTTGCGCTCTCCCCATTGGCGCTCATCGTTGTGCTCTTGCAGCGGATGTCGTTCAGTCTTGTACGTCTTTCAGTCCTTCGCTTCTCGCCCACCTGTATCGTATCACTGCAGGTGGTTTTGGTACCGCGAGAAAATCGTGTTATTATTGTCACCGAGCAGCAGACCTTCGGACCCTTGTTACTCGAAAAAATTAGCGGAAGCGGTGCGCTTCGGCCCTGTTCCGCCGAAGATCTCGTAGGGCTGATCGTTAATATGACGAAATTTTGGCAACAATGGAGAGGTAACTCCGTACCACCTTGCAAGTAAAGCACTTCAACATGTGACCCACCATCCGGACATTCACGCGTCATGGAAGAGTACACAGTTGTTCTACCGGGCGATGTAATACCACCTTCGCTCCTCCCTACTGCGCATAACCCATCCAAGGCGCTGACTCTCGGGCCTGGGCTTCGTCATATCCCGCCGTCTACCATCTCTGCCACAGTCGCCGGTTCATTGCACACAGATAGCAAGAAAAACGCTATATGGGTTGAGCATAAGGGTGGGCGGGTGCGTGTCAGTCTCTTTCAGCACAAGATTGTAACCCACGGTCGACTCTCTGTGGCAATTTCCAGGCTAACACTTACTCCATTTACCCAGTACACGCCCTCTACTTCCGATTTGGTCATTGGGATAATACATCACTCGTCGCCGGACTTTTATCATGTCTCTTTAAGTCCACACACTCCCCTCGCTCTCCTTCCACATCTTTCTTTCGAATCCGTCACACGGAAAACACGGCCAATACTAGCTCCTGGTGCCCTCGTCTATGCCAGAGTCTCCTTCGCCGATCCATTCATGGATACAGAGTTGAGCTGCGTGTATCCTGGGACGGAAAAGGCTCAAGGGTTGGGGGAGCTGAAAGGAGGAATGGTGTTTGATGTCAGCACAGGCATGAGCAGGAGACTGATGATGGCGGGAAAGAACGCCCAAAGAGGTGGAGTGGTGGTGCTGGAAGACCTTGCAGAAAGAATAAGATATGAAATCGCTGTCGGAAGGAACGGGAAAGTATGGGTTGTCAGTACGGAGAGTATTAAAACAGTGCTGGCTGTTGGAAGGGCGCTCCAGATCACCGATGAACAAGGGCTAGGGCCAGACGATCAAAAGAAACTTGTTAGGACCTTGCTCAAGGAGCTCTGAGTATTGATGCCTGGCGCCTTGAGCACCAGCCCAGTCCGTTTGTCGTCTCCAGTGCATTCTGAACCAAGTGACATTACGAAATTCGAGGGAAGCCGTTAGGGAGCGAGAGTCGGTGCAAAAAGTCACGGCTACACTTCGACTCAATATCAGGCCATCAACTTCCTGGCAACCTCCTGCTTTTTAGGTCATGCAGAACAGGTCACTAGAGGCTAGTGAATACCTCTCGTAACATTAAAGACATGTGATAACAGAACGGTGTTACTCCAGCGGACGGGGACCCCCACAAACCTTTCCAGTTTCCGTCTAGCCGTGACATTTTGCACCAACCCCCGAAGGGAACCACACAAAATCCCCAAAGGTTGAAACAAGCGGGGAACGAAGTCGCAGTAGGACGGTACGCCTGGATTTTTCGACGGTCTATGAAGAACAACAGGCAAAAAGCCGGTTTTTGTATGCTCGCTAACAGATCCTTCAGCTTCCTGTTACGTCTTCCTGACGAATAAATTTGAGCATCCTGCACAGGATGCGAGAGCCCAGCTTGGGCCGTCAGTGGCTGCACGCTCGGCAGCGTTTGTCGATCCGAATACGAAATTCAGCATGAGTATCACCGAATGAGTCAAAGTCGAAACGAGCATAGTCGAAACGCCCATCACACTCGCACCCAGCACGTCATGTGAGGGCCCGTCTTTCCGGTTTCGGCCTCGAAACAAAGATTGTGCGTCAATTCGGGTTTCTGATAACGTACCCTCATTCTCGAAATGGTATTGGAATCAGTCGAATTGATATTGGAGTCAGTCCCTGACTCCGGGACATTTGAGGATTGTCAAGGAAAGGTGTGGAGCAAGGGCAGTCGTCCGCACCTCAAGGATTTACGTACCTTATCACAAGCGGGTGTTTCACTCGTTTGGGACGAATTTCATTGAGTCGAGAACGGGATCTTGTCGATTAATTCAACAAAATCATCTGATTTGTTGATTTTAGTCCTTGTTCATACCGCATCCAGGGCGGCTATCTACCTTACCTCAGCTACATCCTGGGTACAACGAATCGCGTGCTCGTCTTTGATGATAAACAGCGGGGAAAGCGGCGTTGAATACGACCAGCATAATCTCTCCGCGGGGTTTCGCTCCACTTGCTCGCCATACCAAATGGCATGTCGTTGACCAGCCTGCTGGCCTGGACAAGCGAGTCATGCATTCACTCTGTTATCGAGAACCATGTGCAAGCGTCTGCGAACGCAGCTGTCCGCTGGGCGAGGTTGTACTGTAAAGATGACATCACTTCCAGTTTACCTGTGAATATGTGCGGCGACACTCTCGGCAAGGGAGACAAAGAGAAACAATCGTAGCAGTTACACCAAACAAGACAGGCAGTGATACGTGCAATGCGGCTCACTGACTAGTAGGTAGCTGTTAATGGCATTTCTGTAGGTTCCAATTGCATTGCAATGATTTCAAATGTCATCACCCTTGCTCTTCAGGCAGTCGGAATGGATTAAGTCTCCGTAAACCGCACGTCCAAACACCGTTGGCGCGGTGCGGGCAGCCCAGTGGACTAACCTTTGAATAGCTTAGGCTGTGCATTCGCTTCCATGACCTGCCTCCGTCTCCGACTGTTCTTTCCATACCGCCCGCACATCCTCCACTCCACGACACTGCCTGTCCCCATCTTTGGGAATAATCCATCATAATAATCCTATGGTATTGAGATCTCCCGCATCCGCCACCTCTCGCTACGGCGCCGCTCCGTCCAGCTATCTCAACGCCCGTTCTTCTTCCGCCGCTATCACGTGCGGGGATCGCAGCAGAATCCCACTAAGCGACCTCTGAACACACCACACCACACCCTGTCCAGGATTCGGCAGCAGGCAGCGTCAAAGCGGCCAATCCTTACCATTGACCTGCCCAGAAAGTCCTCTGCCTCTCCATCTCCTGTTTCTAGTCAACGCCTTTCAGGCACGCTGAGCGCCTTTTCAGCTGAGGCGACTCCCCCACAATACCTCTGGAAGTAAACGTTGCACGCCGGATCACGTACTCGAGCATACGCCAACTGACTTGAGCATCGTCTTGTACTGGAATTGAAAGCCAGAGTCTTGGATACGGACTCGGCAGCTCGGCCGTTTAATCATTTGAAACTCAACGCCTATCGCATTGCTGGCAACAGCTCTGAAACTCTGGAAGTTGGGCGTCTGAAATCTTGTTCCGAACGCTTGTAAACATCCAAGTTGGAGAACCATCAGACCTCCTCACTGCTGTCAACTTGCAAACTCCTCGGCTGGTAGGCGGTAGGCCGGCAGGTCTCCAGCAAGATGGAGACTACGTTCATCACCATCCAAGGTCAGTGGCACTCACTACACCCGCGGTTCATTAATCCGACTGAAAAACACAACTAATCAATTTACTCGATAGACCTGTCCCCCGATGCTCGTATATTATACTCCTCAGACTCGATAATAGACATACTCGGTTATACCCCAGACGAAGTCGTGAATCGACCATGCTGGGACTTTTTCCATCCAGAAGAGCTACCGTTCGCTCGTAAGATACATAGTCGAGGGGTCAACCTAGACAAAGCTGCATCCATCTCGTATTGTCGACTGAAAAGTCGAGATGGGCAATGGGTATGTTGCGAGTGCGTCTTCACGATTGTCTACGACGTCATGGTTGGGTGTATCAGTATCTATAGGAAGGGTCCCAGGAGCGATAGTAGGGCTCCTTATGTCGTAATCGATGGAGTTGTGCTGACAATATGCTAGAGCGAGCTTCCGAAGCTCCCATAATACGGCGGCTGTTCTCATCCTCGCCACGAGATCCTCGTTATCACATGTTGTCCCATCTATCACCGAAATTTGTACGATCACCGAAGCTCGACATGCACGAACCTAGGGCCGCCCTTTTCCTAAATCGATTTACACGGACGTTAACAATCATGTACGCCACAAATGCACTCGAGAACCTACTTGGAATATGCAGCGAGGACTTGAAGGGAAGAAGCTTTTACTACTTGATACAAGAGAACTGCTTGGAAGATGCGGTGAAGTGCCTGGAAAATGCAAAGGCGAATGACTCTATCGCATATCTAAGGTTCTGGTACCGAAACCCTCGGCAGGATGACGAGCCGCAGTCAGACGTGTTTGACAGTCAGGACGAGGACATGCAAGATATACTAAGCAGCGAAGAGGACTTTAGCGAGGGAGGCGTAAACCTTGGTGATCACAGCGACGGAGGGATGGGTTATGGTCCTATGATTGATGGAGTACTCAGCGACAGCGAGAACAGTGATCTGAGCCGACGACGTTCCTCGACGACAGGCATGGAGATCGATGCGGAAACAAACCCTGCCAACCGAACTGCAAGGGGCTCCACACTAAAGAAAGAGGGTCACAGCAATGGCAGGAAAATGTCCAGCCCAGAGTACAATTCAAACCATCGTGCTTCGTCCGGAGAATCCACAAGCGTAGAGACACACGAGGATATCTTCGGTCATCCGGAAGCCGACCAGTCGTCCTCCTCGTCCTTCTCCCCGGGGTCGCGCGAAAATCAATCTCCAGCATCTCCCCGATCGCCTGTTGATGGGCCCATCGAGCTGGAAGCCGTTATCTCTTGCTCTTCTGACGGTTTAGTGGTCTGCTTGCGTCGCGCTCGGCCCATTGTTCCCTACGTGCCTCATGCAACCGCCCAACCGGTTTACGCCAATGGTCTCTTCGCGTCGCCGTGGTCTTTCGACCCAATCACGCCAGCGCCCCAAGACAGGCCCCAGTTCGCATACGGTACGCGCTTCGCGCCTAGCTTATCGCCTGTACAGCCTGTAAGGAACGACGTACCACGAGGCCCTCCGCAAGAGGATTTCATGAACGCGATCCGAGATATTGCTGTCTTTGCGTGGGCTCTGACAGGCATCAATGGAACCATAGCCGACTATGCGAGTGGTGATGGGAAGCCGCTGGGTAATAGCGCTCCCTTCGATGGGGTCCCTGTTTGGACTGGTGGCAAAGAGCCAAATAACAATGATCTAAGGAACAGCTACCGGAATGGAACCGGTTCAGAGCCGATGAATGACTTTGCGAAAGGCTTCATGGTTCAGGATGTTAGACCCGGTTTAACACATACAAATTCTTGTTCGAACCCCATCTTTTCAAGCTGTGCAGTTGACTCGTCAACGTCGGATGGTCGGAGATCGAATGAGGGGACTACGAACGGGGGAACAGCGAACGGGGGCACGTTCTTCGACGACACTCAGACCGATGGCATGACTCCACGGCAGCAATTACCAACGTACGCAAGCGGCGAGTTCGGCGATCCACCTGTACGACCCGACAGTAATGGAACCGTGCCCCCATTAAACTTGGCACAGACGACGACGGCAATGAACGGTTCAAATAGTAATGGAGGAACGCATTATCACTGGAGCTGACTCGACGTCTGCATTGGATGTGCAAAACATGAAATGAAGCCGCACTAATAACGAAGCGGGGAAAAATGTTCAGGGTATAAGCAGCATGCAACAACAGCACAAAAGAGCTTTGCTGGCATTGGCGGGTCGAAAACAGCTATCCGCTGTCCACAGCTTGCGGAGGATCTTTGTGGAACTGACGTGGCTGCGATCGTCTCCTCATCCAAGTGTGGCGATTCGACCTTTGGAACGAAGAAAGCAACCAAGCACTGAGAAATGAGGAACGGAAGATATAATACAGATACGAAACGCAAACGATGTTACGAATAGTCTGGGTATCAGGCGGATGTCCAACTGTGCCGGCATTGAACGGCGCTCCGCTGAGCCTAAATGCCATTTGAAAGCCTAGATGGCGGGATCATACAAGTGTAATGCCTCAACTACGTTTAAGAGGCTTGACTTCAAGCGGGAAGTAAATAAATGGATGCTCATGTTAGCATCTGGACGCATGTATACGTAAGGTTGCTGTCTCACAATGAATACTGTCTGGCCATCTGACGCTGGAAAAAACTCATCTCTGTCGAAAGTACTATCTTTTATGTTGAATGCGGACGAGAAGTGATCAGGTAGAGTGTTAAATCACACATTGCTGCGCTGCGTGGTGTCTGAGCGAAACCCAGATGCCCTGTTTGCCCTAGAGCAAAGCAGCACTAAACGCTATTTTGGGGAAAACGTCCTTGAGGTGCATATCCTTGCAGGTTGCGTTATGCGTGAGGCTCAAGGGGGTGCGGGCAAGAGTCCGCTCACTGAGGGCCTTGTGCATTTGATAGCATGCAATACTTACCTAATCTTTACCTACCGAGTCCTACGAAAGTAAGTTCGGTTGTGTCTTGACTATCTACTATTTTATATGTACTGAGCAAGAAGTGGAGTTAGTGGAGAGAGCAGACGAGACGTGGATAGTGGTGGTAGGTTTCTGCCAGGTCACGTGAGCAAGCTGAGCTGGCAAGCTGGCAAGCTATAAGTATGAGCGCACGAAATTGCTGATCTTCGAAAACATTCTCCGTTCAAGATAACTTATCCTTTGTTGTTATCTGCTCTGTTGCCCAAGCGCGCCCGCCTGAGATGGTTAATCTCCCACGTCTCGATATCAGTATCAGTTCGCCAACGGGAGTCGATGCGGGCCAATCTATGCAGTTTTGGCCTTGAGCGTTGAGCCGCAGTTCCTGTCTCACCCGGCGGCTCGCGAGTCGCTTCACGAGAGACTGTAGAATCTCTAGTCGCTAAGCACTGCTCGAGCGAAACCAGTATGGGAGAGTGTTGCGTGGATTTACCCCTTAAGAGATTGTTTGGAGTTGCGGCGCTCGGCCTGGCCGCCTCGCGATTCGCTGCCGCTCGGAGTCATGTTGCTCCATGGTCCGGTGAGCCTTGGGCTACAGTACCATCCGAATATCTACGTACCTTACACCTAAGTTATTTCGAGAGAACAGCCCTACCTCATACCTAGACATCGGAAATTCCCATGTAAACGCACAACAAATTGGAAATACAGTCCAATATCCAAAGACAAGAGGCAAAGCACTCATCACACATGTTCCACCGCTTTCAATACCCACCCGAAGGCGGGACTCGACCCGAGGTTCACGATCCTCAACGTATCCTTGTGCTGGGCAGTCAATAGGGAGAGGCCCAGTTGCATACCAACGACAGCGAAAACGAAAATATCACAGAAGACAGAACATTGTGGATGGAGGAGGAGGAAGCTCATGCGGAGGGCAAAGTCGTGCAGGCAGGCACAGAAGTGAAAAGGAAAGAGGTTGACTACGCTTGGGAGGGGCAAGAGGCTAGACAATGCCGGAAAGCGATGGGCTACCATGTGGAGACAAGAGTGTCATTTGGCAGTAACTGGTCATGGCGCTGGGAACTCTGAGCTGGAGCCGCTTCATGTGGTTCGGGTGATTGCTTGCTCAGGTTCTCTTATGTAAGCGTTCGCTTTGCTGGCACTCAGGTTGTACACAACACCATTGAATGCAACATCTAGCCGCGAGAGCAGGTTCTATTTCTCCATGTTGAGATTATTCGACCACAACTGCGTCTCAAGTGAGAGAATGATGTAATTCTTAACATGTTATGGATGGGGATTTCGGACTCCGGGCATAATAGTGTATTTCTGGCGCGCCTGTGTGTACTCAGCCAAAAACCCTGATCTGGCGCTCGTCTCCGAGATAGCGAGTTCGACAGGCTTGTCGTAAGACTGCTTTCCTCTAAAATTCCCGCACAATTGAGCACTTTGAAAATTATTCAAACGCATATACGCAGTATCGTGCAACTAGAAGCATTATTCGTTGAAGAGTGATAGAATGCATTGATTAGCGACTCATACTTCTTAACAAGGTAACTACCCATCGCGCGAGACTCCAAGTGAAGCCTGCCACATCCGGACCTGCCACACATGGACCTACCCTTTCTGAATGTGTCCCATTGGGGCGGAGAAGTAAACAAATCCTTCCATAGTCTACTTGGTTCTCTCTTTCTCTTCCTCCGTTCACACGTGAAGACATTCGTACACACTCGACAGCTTGCACTGTCTCTAGTCTCGTTGTACCTGCTCATATTCCATCTCAACTCGCAATGCCTTCACGCAAACGCGCCGCGCCCCAGCTCAGCTCATCGCAGACGCAGATTACTAGCTTCTTTTCGAAGCGAAGTAAAGTGACCACGGGAGAAAACAATCAAGATTCAGGGGTCGAACCTAAGCAAAGTGCACCTCCAGTGACAAACCACGCCAAGTCTGCCTTGTCTCTCGCTGATCCATCGCCGGTCGTCCTGTCACCGACAAGCCAAGCTGGATCTGCTTTCCGTTTACCTCCCTTGTCGAAGAACTGGCCCCTACAGAAAGCACCTGCCGTGACAGCTGCCCCTCTTTCTTCTCCATCACCAATCAACCCGGTGTTGACGGACCAGACAGGATCTGTCTTCCCTCGTCCATCTGACTCCCCTAATGTTCTTGTTCGGAGCAAGCCCTCCGAGACCGGCTTCCCCCAGCCCACTCCTCCCTCTATCGGTCGAGCTCAGGGAAAGCCCGAGGCAGCTGGCTCTCCTGTCTCTTCTCCATCTTCTACCATTCAAGCACCGAAGAAAACCCACTTGCAATAGTCCCGGCGAAAGTGCAGCCGACCGAAAATGCCTTCCCTCTCTCTCAGATCTCTGCAGGCACCTCAACTGCGTTGGAAGCTGTAATCTCTCCTACGCCTACCTTTTCAGAGAAATATCCACTATTCGAGAAGCGAGTCGACTGGTTAATCACCAAAATCTACGAGCTGCAAGGGCAACTACCGACAGACATGCAAAGCTTTCTTAACGAAGTCGTCACGCCGGACGTACTCAGGAGAGTTCTTTGGGAAGGGATGCCTAACTCAGTCCTCGCTGCGCTCAATAGCCGCGAAATCAATTCCAAAACCTTTGTGAACCTCACCGACCACGAGGCCACAGACTGGCGTACGTCGGATGCGGGCGTCTATCTGATCAACCTTCAAGCCGCCAACGGACACACATATCTTTATATGGGCTCCGCGTGGTCAAGGGGAGGTTTCAACCAGCGGATAAGCATGCACCTTAATGGTGACCAGCGAAGGCGGGAATCCTCCAAAGCTCTTTATCGCATTTGGGATGGCCCGATGAAGTGCCAACCACACATTCGAATCTTGGTGAGGCTACCAGCTCAGACTTGGGACTGCCGTATGGTATGCTGTCTCTTCTACGAGACGTTACTAGCGAATCTCATGACTACATGGGCGGAAGATAAACTACGCAGCGAGTGCAGGATGGATAGCCTTGGACACGCCTGGTTCCTCCGGACTTCTTTGGTACGGCGTCAGCGGCCACCACTCCATCCTATGAAAGCATCTCCACGCTTCTGCAATCTCGCGGCTACAGTGGCACAAACCGAAGCATCCCTCTTTTGGAGAGGAGGCTGAGAAGGCAACTGATGTACGCGCTCCGGGAAGGGGTGGACGTTCGTCTTCGAAAGGGAGGCGGCGACGAAATGGTCATCAAGGTCGCAGGTCTTGGTAGAAACCTATTCAACCTCTCGCTTGAGGAAGTCTCCCAGCTGCGTAAGCTCGGTGTCGATTACGGCGACAGAGCTTTTGTTGAGCTCGAAATCGCTGACGGAGATGAGCCGCACCCGCGACAATGGGCGAACGTGCCATTAATCCCACAGCATGAGCAAGCGCATCGATTAGCGGTAAAACTCAGCGGAACTGTCAAGTACCTACGTGACGGCACTATGATTGAGGTAGCTTGGGAGTTCTTTCACAGAAAAATATCCGCAACTGGCCCTGTAAACAAAAGGTACAACACACCTGAACAACATCTCAAGAGGGCTATGTTCTCTATGTCCCTGCAGGAACTCTGTAAAGGCACGCTTCCCGAGATCGTATCGAAATACCGTGTAGATCTTCTAGGGGTTGACGATGGTGAGACGAAGATTTGGAAGGCTGCGAAGGTTGGCCTCACTTCCTGGACATGCGATGATTGTGGGAGAACTATCGTACCGATCAAGGGTCAGTTATATGTGAACCAGCCCAGGATAGATCAGCATCGTCAGAGCGACAAGTGTCTCAAAAAGCAAGGCTCGGAGACAATAAACCCCCAGGTCGCGTGCGAGCACTGCGGGAAAATGATCCAAGAGCACCCACCCGTAAAGATGCTCAAGCATCAGCAAAGCGACAAGTGCCGCGATATCCAAGGTAAGAAGCGCCTCCGCGAAACTTGCGCGAACTGTAATGAAAGTCTCCATCCCGATCGTGAAGGCGCGCACAGGACATCCTGCGGCAAAACGGCGTTCAAATGCTTGGACTGCGGTGCGGTCCTCCAGCCTAAGACTTCCACGTCTGCCGGCATAGCGCACCATCGACGAACCGATAAATGCCGCCTGAAACGAAAAGAAGAGTTCCTCCGAACCACTTGCGGTTGTGGGATGGAGTTTCACCCTGACCACGTGGTCGCGCACCGAAAGAAATACCACCAGGGCGAGAAGGGACAGGATCAGGGAGAAGACGCAGACAGAGAAGACGAAGACGACGAAGAAGAAGCGGACGAGGAAGGTCCTTGAGGAGCCGGAGACAAAGCTTTGCCGGCCTCAGGTGAGTTACATTGAAACATTTGTCTCCGCACGGGTGTTTAGCGAAGCTTACGGATTCCTCCAGTTTCTTTGATATTCAACCCATTCAAGAGATCTAGTGATGGTAGTGCTTGTACAATGCATATGATATTTATCGAGCACGTTGAGTATATTATCTAAGCGGTGAGGTAAAATATCTGCTTTTCTAAGTAGTAGTGAATTTAACAAGAGGGGGCGAGAGAGCTGATGAGCACTTTTGTTGCTTCTTGTCAGGCGGTAGAGCGGTTGATAGTAGGATCTTGATACTTACGCGAAGCGGAGCCGGGGGCCGAAGGCCACGTGAAGCGATGCGTGAGCCGTGAAGCGAAGCGCCGTGTATACTACCTTGTCTTTCGCGGAACCCCTGTTCACTATCTCTTGCGAAGCGATCTGCGAGCCATCAGGCGAAGCTTGTAGACTGTCTTTTCCCAGGTGACTTTCCTATCTCCCAAAGCGATCTGCGAGCCTCAAGGCCAAACGGCATGTATACTGTCTCTCCGAAGCGATTTCGACTACCTCTCCTTCTTTGCTTGAGCCACAACTCCGAGGGCCCATATCCTTGCTTCGCTCGATTATGGCCAGTAAGACTGAGCGTTAAAACGAATTTTCACTTAGATGGACTACTTCGCAGGCGCTCTAGTATTACCTGGCCATCTATCAGGGCCAGTGCTCGGAGGATCTACCTGGCAATGCCCCCGTGGCACCAAAACTGAACTGCGACGGGAGCGTGTATATCCGAGTAGCATGAGAAATAAATGTTCGAAATAAGAGACAAGGACAATAAAACCATATCAAAGGAGGGACCCTTCCCCAGTCTAGAGGATCAGCGACAAGATATACGACCTCGAACTTGTTGAGGGTTCAAGATACCATTCCGGCGATTTCAAGTAGCAACTTCGAGCAAGCAACTATAGACCCTTGAGCGAGAGATTCCTCAACCTGCACCGATGTGAACAGCTAAAGATGTGAAGGAACTGGTTGTTCGAGAATATCTCCGCAGAGGGAAGAGGGGCAACAAGATGTCGTGTATTCTCAAATGTCAAGGATATGATAACTCTACCCAAGAGCGTGGGAAAACAGTGCGTGAAGACTTCCCGACGCTTATCTGACCATTCGAGAACAAAGGCCATGGTAGAAAAATATATAATATGAAATTGTTAGGGGCTTTACGGAGTTATGCGGGCAAGCACGGAGCCAGCAGCGATAGCGGCCACACCTTACGTTTGCGACCATGACTTTTTGAAGCAATAGGCGAGGTATCCGCATCCGAGCGCATCTACAACCAACGGTTATCTGAAGATCTTCACCACGTACACCACCCTAATACTCCACCAACATGGGCTGTCTTTGCTTAAATATTGCTGTAATAGCTTCAAACTATCTCTAGCTTACAGCGCGACATAACTTCAGATCACCAATATCTGTAATCAGGCTCCTATCGTCACATCTGACAGATCTCAGTTATCAATTTAACTTCGGTTTCGCCAACCCTCCGCTACATCACGTGCCTTTAATTCATGACTAGGAAAGCCAAAGTCGCGAAGCCACCACCTTTCACTGGAAGACAAACGGTCGGCCTCGTACCACATCCGGCCCTCTTACGAGACCGTGCACTGCGGGAAGTGCTGCAGGCAGCCTCGATTATCAACCTCGACGACGATCGAATCTCAGTAGGCTCAACAAAATACGACCGCGAGCTGTTCCTGCGCTGTCGACGCGCCATTCTCGGCCACGAGCCCGACCCTCGTCAGATATCGGATATCTGGAAGGGAACCGGCGGTCGCTCAAGCCCAGAGCGAGGTACAGAGTGGGTGAGAAAGCAAGAAGTTGAGACGTGCCTCAGTGATCCACAGTACACGCCGACATTCTACGACATCGACGAATTACCCTTGTCTATTGCTACAGAGATCCACCAACTGAACCTCGAAATCTGGAACTATATTGGAGATTGGCCACCAGAACCACCCGCCAGCGACAACCAGCGGATGAAGAATCCCTTCTTACCATCTTCGCCCCCGTCGCGTGGGGTCCAGATACCTGAGGAATTCATCGAAGAGGAGGACGTACGCAACCGAGCGGAGCTTCGGTACTTCCGAGAGGCGGGAGTTGACGCGCGCTCGATCAGAACCGACGCCATATTCCCGAATCTCGTGCAACGACAAAAGCAGGTTGCAAGAGCATTACCTGACCCTGATTCCCAGTTTGTCGACATTCCAGTCATCATACGTAACCGCCTCCAAACAGTGAGCCCTTCGCCACCACCAGAGACGAAGAGCAAAAGCGCTACACAACCCGCCGTTGTGCCTAAAAGCTCGGACAAGTTCGGTCAAGCCGCTGCTGCGCCTAAGAACTCGGACAAGATTGGACAAGCTGCTGCACCTGAGACCTCGGACCAGATTGTAGAAGCTGCTGCACCTGAGACCTCGGACGAGATTGTAGAAGCTGCTGCACCTGAGACCTCGGACGAGATTGTAGAAGCTGCTGCGCCTGAGAACTCGGACGGGATTGTAGAAGCTGCTGCGCTCGAGAACTCGGACGAGATTGTAAACGCTGCTGCGCCTGAGAACTCGGACGAGATTGTACACGCTGCTGCGCCTGGAACCTCGGACGAGATTGTACACGCTGCTGCGCCTGAAGCCTCGGTTGAAATCGCAGAACCGGAGCTCGGCAGCATGCTGCTCGTACCGGTGGTTGAGTCTTTCCCAGCAGTCAGGGATGATTAGTTAATCGACTATGTCGATACCGAGGGGTATCCAACAGGCGACGTAGCTACAGGGCAGTGGCTGAAGAATAAGAGTGGCGAGGATACCGCCCTATGGGTTCCCAAAGTCATTCCAGAAGGCAGTCTCTGGTCTGCCGTCTGGACAGATGGTTTCAACGAGGAGAATAGAGGCGTGGTGACTCCGCAGTCTCTAGAAGAAGCAGGCCTGGACTCGGAGCTTGTGGTCCTCTACGACCGTCATATACCAGTGGAACGGACATTGAAAGGCATCGGACCGTGCCTACCACCGAGCGGAGAGAACGTTTTGCTGAGTGATTATGTGAAACACTTGGTTATAAAAGATGCAAAAGTAAAGCCTAAGCTCGAGAGAAACAAACTTTGGCCAAAAATCTTTGACGTAGACGGTCGCATAAAGAGGAATAAAAAGCTCTCTTGCGGCCATTCTGCCAAGTGTTTCGATGAACATGGAAACATATGTTATGTGGTCGTAGATGAGTACCTACAATTGGGCGGTGACGATTGGAAGACGGCAAACCCGCAAGGCGATCCTTTCCTTTGCAACGTGGCCCAGTATAAAACGAATACCAAAGGGCTCAAGGCGACTCTGTGCACCAACCAAACCAGCTTCATGGATCCGCGCGCGTTCCGCGATGGGAACATCGACGTCGAAGCAGAGGCCGAGCAGTATTATGAGATATTGCGAGCACAATACAGCGCCGCCGCGGCTGCGCGCGCATGATCACAGAATAGTGGAACAGCCGCAACAGTGAAGAGTGACAACCCTGCCGCTGAGAAACCAGCAGCCAAGCAGAAGCCCGCGCCTAAGGACCAGACAACTACGACCACCAACTCTGCGCCTGATAAATCCACGTCCACAAAGAAGACGCCTCTCAAAGTAGAAGCAATGGAGAAAGCCGCAGCTGAGCGCTCGAGCCCGAGCAGTGAGAGCACAAGAACAGGCAAACGTAAGCCAGACACGGCACCACCAGCGGACATGGGACCGCCCAGGAAAGTCAAGAGGCTCAGAAGCGACGATGATAATGATGATGATATTCTCCAAGCCCCATCCCCATCCTCATCTCTCAGGCCCGACTCCCCTCGAACGAGCATTGAGGAAGTCCAAGGCAACGATGTCGACGACCTTGATCTGGATGCAAGAATCGATCAGTTGCAAAATCTTGACGACAAAACCGCAGAAGACTGGAGGGCACTCGCTCTAGCGTACAAGGAAAAGTCGGAGATTCTGCAGACAGCGCTCGCCACGTCATTGGCGCTCAATAAGGAGACTGAGGCCTCAGTCCGCGATTACCGAAAGATCTCCCTCAAAGAAGACCTCGTGGCAACGGCCTTGCGGAGGACCGCAGATCGCAGATCACGCATCGCAGCGGAAACTACACAGAAGAATCTCAGAGCGCTTACTAATAATACACTGGCGAGCAGAAAAGCGCTCCTTGCCACCCTCTCGTCGCTCCCAGCAACCGCTCAGGCACTCACTGACATGACCGCTGCGGAAATCGAGCAGTATAACGAGTCGATAGGCATGACATTTCAGATGACTGAGCCAAACCCGACACCGCCTGCGGCAGATGTGGAGCGCGAGTACGAGCAGGTCATCACAGAGGAGAAGAACAGGCGCAGAGAGAATGCCTGACTGGGCAAAGATAAGCACATGAACGAGAGCACCGTCGCGGCAGCAGAGACAAAGCAGGAGAAAATTGATGATAATGAGATGACCACCCCAGTAGCAGAGACAGAGCAGGAGAAGATTGACCGCATTGTCGCGATGGCACAAACAGCACCCTGGGCGACCTACACACCTAGACCTTGGCCGAAGGAGTCTTCATTTTCCTACGTAACGAGCTATGGGAAAGCAGGGGCTTTTTGGGACATGAGTATACTTGGGTCTTGGGTGCAGCCGATGAGGCTAGCACTCTCGGATGAGGAGTTAGCAGAGCGTGAGAGCGGAAGTGTACCTAGCTGTTCTCTTCTATCTCTCTAGGCGAGCGGCCAAGAGGTCGCTTTTCATTTTCCTTTGGTGGCCTACAAGCACTACTTTGATGCGCATAGGCGCGCCTGCGCGCTCGATTGGCGAGCCAAGTATCCCTGTCAAACTCTAGGTAGAATCAAACGGCGCAGCCGAAGAGATAATGGCTTTTCGACACACGATGCGAGGCCTCTAGGCCGAGCTGCGTATTGGATGTGCCTATGTCGCACGCATCTCTTTGCATTTCAATCCCTAATCGATGAAACATATTTCTCGGTATCAGACAAACGCCACCTTCGTTCACAACGCGTTTGACTAGGCCAAGCCGCCTTCGGGCCTACACAGTTACCTATATAGCTTTCTTAGCCGAATGACAATAATTATCCCAATTACATCCTCTACCGTACTGCCGAAATAGGTCCAAGAATAGGGCTAGGTATACCTGTTACGCTCCAACGACCTATCTATCAAAACCTGGCATTTAAAGCTCAGCCACAGCCCCTACCTAGGTACACTCAACGCTATAGGAAGCTTTATCCACGTTGTCTTTATAAGTGACTCGCCTACTACTTAGCTATATAAGTAATATTATTCTAATCAGTTATAAGCTATAAGGTAATGCTGCCGCTAGTGCTTTTTAGACCTAAGTTACTATTAATTACTATAAATATAAGCTTTCTACCAGACTCTAGAAGTTTAAATAGGGGGTAATACTTATACTATCTATTACTTAAGTAATATCCTCTACTATAACCTATCTCCTTCTCTTTAGCTTATTTATCTCTAGTTTATAGGCTATTAGTTCCTTTATCTTATCCCTTTTATTTATCTCTTTAATACTTTCTAACTTACTATTTCTCCCTATATTAGTCTTCTCTAACTCCCTATTTATTTCTCTCTTTCTCTTTTATTTAGTCTCTTATATATTTTCTCTCTTATTTATTTCTTACTTAGTCTTTTACTTAGTCTCTTACTTAGTTTCTTACTTAGTCTCTTATTTAGTCTCTTACTTAGTTTCTTACTTAGTCTCTTAATTTCTTACTTAGTCTTTTACTTAGTCTCTTACTTAATCTCTTACTTAGTCTCTTATTTAATCTCTTACTTAGTCTCTTACTTAGTCTATTACTTAATCACTTACTTACTTACTCTTTTATTCTCCTATTTAGTCTCTAATATACTCTCTTACTTACTTACTTACTCTTTTACTTAGTCTTTTATATACCCTCTTACTCTCTTACTTATTTACTCTCTTAGTTACTTTTACTTACTTTATTACTTACTTACTTACTTACTTATTTATTTTCTTACTTCTTTACTTTTACTCTCTCTCTCTCTTATATCCTCTTTTATACCTTCTCTATTACTCCCTTATTACCTCTAGCTATTATACCTATAGCTCTCTTACTCTCTCTCTTATATATATATATATATATATATATATATCTCTACTTCTTTATCTCTTATAGTATTTAAACTTAATAAGCTTTAATAAGTATTTTTATTTCTTTATATTTCCTAAATTAGTACTTAAAGGTTTTTCTATTATCTACTCCTACTTACTTTTTTTTAATATAAAGCTTTTATTCTAGAAGGCTAAAAGTCTATTATAAATAACTAGCGATCTACTTATCTTTTATATAACTTAGGATATATATCTGAACTTTTAGTTCTCTTTTTAAAGATATACTATAAAGGAGGTATATAGTATTAAGAATAACGCTATATAAGGCGCACTTAGTATCCTATAGATATAGGCTAACTTCTATATCCTTATACTATAACTCTAATAATCCTAATCTTAGAAATCCCTACTTAACTTTTAAAGGCTACTAAGATAGTATTAGGAGAAACACCCAGATGTTTAGTCAATAGGGTTAGATTAAATAAAGCTATTAAAAGGTGACGAAAAGGAAGCTATTGAGGTGGATTTGGGATATAAACACATGCCGCTGGAACATTATTCTTCTACTCTAATAGCCTTACCCTCTATTCCCGTCTGTCCGGCTCTGCTTCCGCCGATCCGTCGATAGATCTGTCGATATTCGTCATACTACCCCCCTCCTATTAAGCTTTGTCTACGAAGCTTGTTTCGACGTCAGGCTTGCCTTCTTAGGGTATCGTTGGTGGAATTCGTTAAGGATATCTTGGGCGTTTACGAAGTTTACCGCTAGATACCATGTGGGATCGGGTGGGTGATCTACCCAACTAGCACGGTATTAGAGCTTTCTATAGCTAATACAGCTGTTAATAATGTTATTAACCTCCTATTCAGACTTATTATCAATAATAATTGGTGGGGCGGGAACGGGGATCTGCCTAGGGATCGGGTCGTCTGCCGCCGGCCTTAGTAGGCTAGTATAAAATCGGTTATTGATGTGTATGCTGGTTGGTAGATCGAGTTCATAATCGCTGGTACTAATAAGGCGTCTGATGCGGAATGGTCCTTCTTGTTTATGATCTAGCTTCTTTAAAGGCCTCTAGGTCTTGACGTTCTTGGTCGATAACCATACTAGGTCTCCCACCCGGTAGGCTGGTGCTGGTATGCGGTGTTGGTCGGCGAAGTGTTCTTGGCGTTTCTAGGCCAGTAGTATCTGCTGTCTAACTTCTTCGGTAATAGACGACATCTTTTACGCCAGTACTAGGCTTCTTTAAGTACTAAGTCGTTCCTATGCCGTCTGGTTGGGATTCTGGGTGCTAAGATCAAAGCTTATTCGTGGGTGGTACCTATAATTAGTAAAGAAGGGTGTTGTCCTTGTGCTGGCCGATTTAGAGTTGTTGGCGGCAAACTCGGCTATTAGTAGCTAATTAGCCCAGTTGTCTTGCTAGTAGGTGATATAGGCGTGAAGGTATTGTTCTATACCTGTATTAGCGTTCTCGGTCTAGCTGTCTATCTCTAGGTAATAGGCTATTGATAGGCGAGCGTCTATTCTAAGTATGCGGCAGAGCGTTTTCTAAACGAGAGAGATAAATTGTGGCCCTCGATCCGATACTATTAATTAGGGTAAGCCGTGGATCTTCTAGACGTTGTTGATTAGTATATATACTAGTGCTTCAGCGGATATACCGCCTTCTTAATTAGTTAAACAAGCAATATAGTGTCTTATCTTAGTTAAACGGTCTATAACGACGTATATAGCATTGTTACCCCGGCTTTCAGGTAGTCCTGTGACGAAATCTAGTGATAGATCTGCCCAAGCGCGCTTAGGTATCGGCAGCGGCTTGAGTGCTCCCTGGTACTGGGAGCGGGACGGCTTGATTCACTGGTATATATAGCAGTTCCTAACGAATTGTTTAATACTAACATCCATCCGCGGCCAATAGAAAAGGCGGCTAGCCAATTTAAGTGTCTTGGCGACTCCTAGGTGCCCAGCAGCGGGTTGTTTATAACAGTCCTAGATTATATATAGATAGAGGCTAGTGCTTTCTAGGATTAGGTGTCTCTCTCTATACTGTATAACGTTGTTCTCAACACGGTACTCTAATAGGCTAATCTTCCTTAACTGGCGGATGCCGTCTTCTAGCTGTTTTCGGATTTCTTAGCATAATAGATTGTCTTTTTAGGCTTGGATGATCTACTAGAGCAACGGAAGTGGGGGATCGACAGTATCCTAGGGATCGGGCGTATCTATAGCGTCTAATACAGCAAGCTATAGTTCCTTTTAAATAAGTAGATTGAGATTAGCTGGTTTAAGTACTATTTACCACTGGAAGCGTTGCCGTTCGTCATTATTATGCTTAGGATAGTCTCCCGCTCGGCGGGTAAGTGCGTTAGCCTTCCTGTTTTAACTACTAGAGCGGTATATAATAACAAAGTTGTATCGAGATAGAAATTCTGCCCAGCGTGCCTAGCGATAGGAAAGAGTCTTTATCGTCATGAAGTACTCGAGGCTTTTATAGTCAGTAAGGACTTTAATAGGAACCCCCGTGGATTCGAGTTTGGGGCGCCATTCTTCGAACGCTCGGATTATAGCTAGAAGTTCTTTATTATAGATTTCGTAATTGCACTCGGCCGGGAGTATCCACTTTAAGAAGAAGGCTATAGGGTATAGGACGCCGTTATCGTCGTATTAGGAGAGTATACCACTAGTGATATAATCTGAGGCATCTAGTTCCAGCACGCTTCGCTTGTTGGGATTAAAATAGGCTAGTACTAGTGCCTCGGTAACACGTTTCTTTAACTTATTAAAAGCGGCTTAGTAAGCGGCGTCCTATTTAAATAGTTTGTCTTTCTAGGTGAGGTTGTTCAACGGTTTTATAATATAGGAGAAGTTCTTAATAAATCGTCGGTAGAAGCTGCAGAATCTAACAAATCCCCAGACGTGTTTAAGGTTCTAGGGTACTACCTAATTAACAATTGTTGTAATCTTTACAGGGTCTATACGGATGCCTTTTGTAGTGATAATCAATCCTAGGTACCTAGTTTTAGTAACCCCAAATTCGTATTTGTCTAGATCGACTTATAGGCTATTTTCCTATAGGCGCTATAATACCTTCTTGACGTGCTCGTTATATTCCTTAGGCCGTTCTAAGTAGATGAGTATATCGTCTATATATGCCGTAGCGAAGTCGTTGAGGTAGTCGAAAAGGATATCGTTTATAAAGTGCTGATATATAGCCGGGCCGTTGGTTAGACCGAACGGCATCACCAAGTATTTATATGATCTAAATCGAGTTCGAAACGTCGTTAGGTCTTCGTCTTCTGGTGTAGCTATATAAATTCGGTGGAAGGCCTGTCTTATATCTAGCTTGGTAAAGATCTTCGCTTTAGACAATTGGGCTAGTGTTTCATTGATTAATAGGAGGGGGTATCTGTCTTTCTTCGTGATGGCATTCAGCTTCTAGTAATTAATATAGAAGCGCAGCTGGCTGTTAGCCTTCTTAATAAATAGTATAGGAGACGCTATAGGCGCTGAGCTGGCGGTAATAAAGCCCTTATTCAAATTGTTTTCTAAATACTTCTTAACTTCAACGAGTTCTTGCTGTGATATGCTATACAATAGGTAGAAGCCTTAATCTTTCTATTCCCCTTCTAGAACAATATAATGATCTATCTTTCTATACGGGGGTAGGGTATCAGAAGCCTCCTTGGAAAATACGTCTCTAAATTCCAAAAGCTCTCTTAGTAACGACTGCTTTTCTTGTTCCAATTGTTCATTAATCTCCCACATACTAATTAAGAAGATTTAGCTCCTAGCTATACCACTAGCTGTCTTAAATCCCTATACGCCGATTATCGCAATGTTAATAGGTTTGATAGCTAATTCGTTTACAGTTAGCTGTTCTATAGTTATTAAGTTAAGCTTAATTAGCGGCGCGTGCCGTAATAGACGGATCGGTAGGCTCTAATTGGTGGAGTAGGAAGCAGGCTCAGGACTATTTCCTGAATTGGCCGACGCTAATTGGCCTATTTGCCTGCCCGCAAGTTTATAAGCAGCCTCTAGTCGATACGACGTCTCTTTAGAGTGTATAGGAGGGTCGGTCTATTAGGCCGTGTGCAGATCTGTGGGGATTAGGGATATAAAGGTTATTAAGTCGTCTATACAGTTGTAGTATCCCGGTCTAAATTATATTATTTTACTAATAGGATTAACAAGCATGCTATATGCTTTTATCCACACGAGGCCGAGGATTAGAGGGTGGCTTCCTAGCTTCGTAATTAATATCGGGGTGGTATTCGTCGTATGGTTCTGAATTATTATCTAGGGGTAGATTGCGTGTGTAACGTCGGGTACGGGGAGTCCATCAAATCTAGTGATCTTCCGGGGTGTGGGAATAGGGAGGACGGATAGGGTACAGATTGTTTAAAGTGTGCGCGTATATATAGGATCAATAAAAGCGTATCTAGTATATCTAGTATTAATAAGTGCTTAAATAGTGATGTATTTCTTCTGACTACCTAGTCTAACAGCCACTATAAACGATAGTACTAAATATAGGTTTCCCGGTATCTCGGATACTAATACAATTTCCACATGTGTATAACCTCTTAATATAGCAGTAGGAGAGGCTAATCTTTTCCCTATTTAGGGGTGTCTTCTTCTACAGCACGGATCTAATTACTAGCCTTCTTCTTCTATAGGTAGTCCTAAGACATGTGACCCTGCTATTTACACTTAAAGCATCTTCCTTCTTGTATTATCTTCTCACGTTCTAGATCCTAGTTAGGGGCTTGATAGAGACGGGGCGTACTGAAACGGGAGGGAAGTATAGGAGAGGGCGGGATCGGTGTAGGAGTACGAATAAGAATATAGGGAGGCGCTGATAAGGTAGGTCGTGCAGCTGCAGCGGCTAGGACGGAAAGACGTTATAGGAAGCGCGGTGTTGAGGCATCTACTTCTCGCATATTGGTAGATATCCGCTAGAGGCGCCGGGTAAAGGCGTGCAGATCGGTAGGGTCGTCTGCGTCAGTAACGATTGCCTTTCTAAGTTCTACAGAAAGCTTATCCTAAAGCTATTTAATAAGTGCTTATTTGTTGTAATCAAGTTCGGCCGATAGGCGTAGGAAGTCCGCCTAGAAGGTGTTGAAATCCTTGTTGCCTTAGCGAAGGCGGGTGAATTCCCTAAGCGCTGTGTGGTGACGATTCGGATCTCTATAGATCTAGTACAGATGATTAAATACATCCTAGCTAGCGGTAAATATCTTCTAAGCGTCGTGACGTATATAAGGTGATAGATACCTAGCCGCCTTACTACCTATATATATATTGATGTAGTCTATTTTAATACCTTCTGTAGGATAGTAATCTAAATTGACTCTGAGCTTTGCTTGCATCCTCAGTGTCTAATTATCTATTATTAGATCCTTACCGTCAGTAAATACTAGGGGATTAGGAAGCTTTATAGACAGCCGGATTAATCTACCTAAATCTGGTGATCCTAGCACTAATATAGCTGCCGCTAGTGACGTGGGTGAGTCGACGGGAGTTCCTATTATAGATTTTACAGGTGCCTGGCCGTTGATACTAGAGCCACGCAACTAGGCTATTATAAATTCGGTAACCGCCTGTAACTTTATAATATCCTCATTCTTCTCGACAACAGTTATTCCTAAAGCTTCTACCTAATCTGCGTTGTTGTTGGCGATTACTGCCGCATCCTCAGCAGTCTTCTTTATAAAGTATATTATCTCTAGTATAGCAGTAGGGTCCTTATTTATCTAAGTCTCTAATTCCTCCACGGTCGTGACGTAATATAGGGTATACTAGACGTTCTAGCGATCGTCTACTGCTACTAAAGCGCCTACGCCTTCGGCTGTCTCGTCTACCGCTGGGGTATAGACAAGGGATTCCCGGCGGATGCTCCCGCGCGGAGGTTCTTATTTGTTAACTATATTATCGGTTTATGAGGTTTATGGAATTCGATGATATTAAGGTTTATGATTTGTAATCGGCGGTCCCAGCACTGTGGCTAGACGGCGGACGACCCTGTTACGGATAAGTTTCTCTAGGGATAAGTTTATAGGTATCGTCGGTATTATCGGTCTTGTTGTTTCATCAGGTTCGTTAAGTTATATTATTTAGTTTATTAAGTCGTCAAGTCGTGCCTTACAGTAAAAGAGTGTGGTAACCTTTTAATAATATCAGGAGAAACACCTAGACGTTTAGTCAATAGGGTTAGATTAAATAAAGCTATCAAAAGGTGACGAAAAGGAAGCTATTGAGGTGGATTTGGGATATAAACACATGCCGCTGGAACATTATTCTTCCGCTCTAACAGCCTTACCCTCTATTCCTATCTATCCGGCTCTGCTTCCGCTGATCCGTCGATAGATCTGTCGATATTCGTCACAGATAGTAGAATACCCTAGCTTCTTAATATTAGTATATAGTTTCTCACCTTTAGTATTAGCCCCTATATCTTTAAAATAGGTATTATTATTAACTTATTTACCTATAGTATTAAATTTAGGAGGTAGCTATAAAGGTACCTCTATAACTTAAAGTAGACTTAGTAGAAAGTCTATCTAATTAAGGTTATATTATAATTATTAATTAAGGTTAGATAAAAGATAAAGTGGGGTATATAGACTTCTACTTGCTAAGGGATTCTCTTTAGTAATTAGTTCTTAAATAAATACTATTATAAGCTATTTCTATAGCATAGCTAGATAGATAGTAACTCTTATATATACTACTAGCTAGATATATTTATTTACTAATAACCTACCTTAGTACTGCATGTAGCTATTATAATTCTAATTACTCTATCTACTTAGTAGTATATTAGTATAAAGGTAATATAACTACGCTATATACTAAAAGAGAAATTTCTATCTAAACCTCTACGGCTTTAGAATAAAACTTTATCCTATACTTTATCTAGTATATTAAATAATTTTACTATATTAGATAATTATAGTACTATTAATAAGATATAGGAGCCTTATCTAGAGGGTACCCTACTAAAAAGTAGGGTAAGGAAGATATTAATACCTAGATTTAGGAGGAAGAAAGAAAGAGAGAATTATTAGATAAATTATAAGAGGCTATAGCTAGTAGACTACTAGAAAGTATATAGTAGAGTCTAGATTTACTTAAGTAGGACTAGAAGGTATTAAAAGGGTATCTAGTAGCCCCTAGGTTGCTATAGCACTAATTACTAGCTTCTTAGTAAGGGCTTCTACCTATTCTATATACTAGGAGTTAGTAAGGCGCCTCCTATAGTTAGTAGGAGGCCTCTAGTAGTAATATAGAGAGCTAAAGGACTCTCTAAGGTCTTAATAGGTCTCTTAGAGGCGCTAGCGCTTCTAGGAGGTATTTAGAGATCCTATCTAGTTATTAGTATATAATAAGAGCCCCCCTTCTTAGGAGCTTTAATCTTTAAAGCTTTAGATAAATAATAGGCTAGTTTTAATAACTAATATATTATAGTACTAGTTTTTTATAATTATTTATTTTAGAAGGAAATATTAGGGTTAGGGCGGCCGCGGTATTATACTAGGTGCTAGGGATAGGTTATAAACTAATATTTCGGCGTGAATAATATTTGTTTAGTGTTTAGTGACGCTCCTATAGAATTTTTAAATAAAACTTAGAGATTAATCTTTAAGTTCTTAGCTTCCTTCTAATATTAATCTTATATTAAACTACTAAGTATATAGTATTAGGGATCTCTTTTTAGCCCTCACTACTATTAATATTTCACTTTACCTTAATATCTTATATTAGTTATAAAGTAATAATAAGTAGGGGTATAGGAGGCTAACTACTTCTAGTAATATAATTCTTTATTAAGTGAGCGTCTCTTATTAATATAAAAGAGTATTATTATATTAACTTACACCTTCTTCTAATACTTAATATCTTCTATCTTCTACTACTACCTATCTTTATTTAATATCTTATCTATTCTTTATCTTACTAAACTATACTTTACTATATTAGACCCTCTTTATATAATAGAGGTAAAGCTTAAGTCCACCTATCCTAACTTCTATCTTTACTACTATAAGGTACTTACTTATATTAATACTTATAAGGAGATATTTAACTTTATATTTAAGGTTAATATATAGAGAACCAATTCTAAGTATAAGTGTATTTGCTGTTCTTAAATAAACGATTATTAATACTAGGTAGGTATTACTTTACTATTACCTGTTTTCTTTTACTAATAAGTTTAAGGCTTCTATTACTAATAATCGTGTATATAATATAATAAAAGTCCTTATAAAGCTTACTAACTAGTATATAATTACTAGTACTAATATCGATCTGAATAAAATGCGTACTACTTCTCTTAATCTTAGTGCTACTATTAAGAAGATAAGTTTCTTTATTTCTAATAATAACTTTTTCTAATATATATATAGATTATTAAGAGGGAAGACACTCTTAATAAGCACGTAGGCCCTTATAACGCTTCTATTTATACTAGACTTCACTATAAAAAGCGTCCTTATACTCTTCTTACAAATAATAATAATAAAGAAAAAGAGTAAGAGGTAATTCTAACGCCTACTTATACCTATTAGATTAAACGCTTTACTAGCGCTAGTCTTACTATTTTATTAACTATAAGTATCTTACGCTTTATACCTCCTCTACTTTAGTAAACCTTCCCTTCCTCTCTTACTAGCTTCTATACTATAACTCCTTAGTATTAAACCTATAATACTAGTCCTAATAGTAATACCTTTACCCTTAACGCTACTTACTACCCTCTTAGTTATACTCTATTATATACTACCCCTCTATCTACTAATATAGAGGTACTTACTTTACTTTAAGAAATAAGGGAAGAGATAACTACCCTAAGGGGTTAAGTAATAGAGGTTTAAAAAAGCAACAATCTTGTTATAGGCTCTATTAATACTATTATAGAAGATATATAGGGTAATAATAAAGAGTTAACTTTTGAAGCACTTCGCTAGGCCTCTTCCACTTAGGTATACCTCTTAGCTAGGTATAGTAATACTCTTTATAGTATTAAGTAGTTACTTTATAGTAATACTAATACCTTTATAGTACTTAATTATAATATATAGAAAATCACTATAGTTAAAGCTTAGAAGGCTACTAAGAACTTTCTTACTTAGTATAATACTATAGAAGGTTAGGAGTACGTTAGTTAGTTCTAGGTACCTTAGTATTCTAATATATATTACCTTACTAGTACTTAAGAGAATCTCTCTAGTATAGGTTAGCTTATATAGAGGCTTACTTATTATAAAGCCGCTTCTACTAACACTAGTAGCGACCTTCCTATTAGTAGTAGTAGTACTACTTATTCTAGTACCTCTAATACTAATAAGTACTATAATTAATTATAGTGCTTCTAGCGTACGGTATTTAGTAGTATTACTACTTATATAGCTCTATAAAGAAGATACCCTAGGGTGATTATTTCTTTAGTTTACACTAAAAGCTATTACTTATAATAGTCTTAAAGACTCTTAGTATTTAACCTTATATAGGTTTAATAATACTTTAGTAGATAGGATATTTTAATTAATACTTTAAGATCTTATACTTAATGCTTTAGACCTAGAGAAGTGACCTACTTCCCTATATACCTATATTAAAACCCACTAAAAACCCTTTATAGAAATATAGAAAAGAGTATATATATTTAGGTCCTTTACTTCTTATATAGTCTCCCTTAGTATTACGGTGTCGGCCTGAATTATCTATATACTATTAGGGCTGGCCTAGGTTATAAGGGTCTTTCGATTGTTAGATAGCTTTATCTATCGAACACTTTACACCTATATCTGTTTCTTAATACTTAGCCTCTCTTAAGTAGCTCCTTAGGTAGCCCTAGTACTTCTATTAAGCTCCTAAGTCCTTCTAACCTCTTTCTATAGGCCTATATAGCTACTTTACTAATATAGACTACTAGTTCCTACATGTCCTTTATTAGAGAGTATTCTTTCTATTATATCTTATATAGATATTTACTATACTTATTAATCTTCTACTCTAAGATTTACTTAACCTTATATATATCCTCTTCCTATAATATAATCTCTATAGGGGCCTCTACCCTTTATCCTTTAAGTATATTTCTCTTATATAGCTTAAGTAAGGAGATATAGAAGATATTATAGACCTAAAGGCTCTTTAGAAGCTTGAGACGGTAGGTTTAGTTATTAATAACCTTTATAACTATATATAGTCCTAGCTATTTATAATCTAGCTTCTTTTTTAGGCGTATAGACTTAATATTCTTTACTAATAACTATACTTTATCCCTAATAGTAAACCTAATTACTTTACGGCCCTAATTATATATAACACTTAAGGGATAAAACCCCTAATAGTAGCCACCGGGCTTGGACGGGATAGCAAGGGACAAGTAACGTATTCGATATAGGCAAGATTTATACAAGGAGGAGCGTCTACTATAATAGCAATAGGCACTAGGCATGTTATAGCATAAGTTAATTAGACTATATAATTAAGTTAAATAAGTTGACCGATAGAGATCCTAAGAGCCCCTATTATAGATAACTATATACCTAAATAAGGACGCTGAGGTTACTAGTGTCTATAACGTCCTAAACGCTAAGGTCGCTGGCGTCTACGTCGTCTAGACGCTTATAGAAGCTACGTCCTTAAGCGTCCGCGTTATATAGCCCTGCCCCTCGCCCTATCACGTGTCCCTAAAACGGTCACAGCGCTAAGCTGCGTCTACTATATATAATACTTATCCTAATTAGCTTTTGTCATCCCTTCCTACGATAATCCTTAGTCTAGCTATAACACTATCCCCTCCTTAAAGACCTTCTTGTCCTTAAGAAGCTTATAAAAGGTATATATCCGTCGAGTAGTGATGTGTCATATCCGCTAAACTAGAGTTATAAGCTTATCACCTCTATTATCTTAAATTATTAAAGCGTATCTTCACTGAACGTCCTCTGAAAATACCAGCCTGTTCTCGTTATATCAAGGCCGGTAGTAAGTGTGTTATTATATCTAATATTTATATGAGTTATACACGCTATATTAAACTAGGGTATAATTTGTCATGTGATGTTTTTATAAGTTTTAAAAAATATAGGTGGTCCTCTCTAGGTAGTTTCTCGGGTAGTGCTGACTTTACGCTTTATCTTAGTTGATTCCCTTACTGCACGAATTGAAAAGGCTCGATAGCGTCGGTAGGAGCTGAAGCATTAGCTCTATAAGGTGGTAAAGGAGAAGGAGGAGTTAGAAAAGAAACGTCGGGATATAGTTGAGCGGGAGGTTAAGTCTTATTAGGAGTAGGATTTATCTGAGAGTCGTCAAGATATCCCTCCTAGTTTCGTTCCTAATACTAGTGTAGTTTAGGATACTTCAGGTTTCGATTTTTCCATGGCCCTAGGCTAGGACTGGCTTATGCAGCCTTCTATTAATACTCCTAGAGTACTTTAGCAGTATTTTCCAAATTCTTAACTAGTTCCTATATATTCTCCGAGTCTAGGTATCCTTTCTATTTTATAAGGTACTATTTTTTGCCGTAGTGTCGTCGTTTGTCTAAGATTAACTCGACTTTATATTCCTGTAATTATGTCTCGTTATCTAGGAGAATTGGTCCTGGCGGTTCCGTATTAGGTGGGGCTGGTTCTAGAAGTAATTTATAAAAGACTAGATGAATCTATATTGTCGGTAGTAGTTTAAGTCAGAATGTAACTGGTCCTAGAACCTTGGCTATTTCAAATGGTCCTAGCTTAGTATGGTCTAATTTACTGCTTAGTCTCTATGTTTTAACGTTTTTGCGGTAAAGGTAGACGCTATCCCCCTCTTTAAGATTAGGTCTGTATAATCTATATTTATTAGCTTAGATTATTAAACAAGCTATTATAAGAGAAAGTTCCTGTTTCAGTTAGTTATAAAGTATAGAAACCTCTAAGTATTATAGCTGTGCCTGTTCTATATATACCTCTAGCGTGCGTGTCTCGTGGTATAGAGTTAGGTATCTTCTATAGTTTGTAAAGAATAGTGTTTCCTTTATTATCTAGTTTATAGAGTTGTTGTACACAAATTATACTAAGGGTAGTAAGGTTGTCTAGTTATTCTGTTTATAATTGACATATACACGTAGGAATTGTTCTAATATTTAATTAAGTCTTTTAGTTTATCTATCCGTCTATAGGTGAAATACAGTAGATATTTTATATTTAATCCCTATTAATACTATAAGTAAAGTCTAGAATTTTAATGTGAATAGCTTGTCTCGGTCTAAGATAATCTCTTTTAGTGCTCTATATTAAGCTATAATATTTCTGTGTAATAGAAACAAAAGGTCTTACACATTGTAAGAGCGCACTATAGGCAAAAAGTATATATACTTAGTAAGATGATCTATAATAATATATATCTTATTATATAGTGTTATGTTTCCTAGTTCCCTTAATACTGGTAAATTAGTAATAAAGTCTATAGCAATAGAGTGCCATACGCCCTCTAGTAGCGATAGTGGTTATAATAAGCTAGATAGTTGATGTCGTTCATTCTTGCTTCTTTTATAAGAATTACAGATGCTAATAATTTTCTTAGTCTTCTTCTATAGTTTAGGAATATAATAAGTTCGTTGAACTTGTTCTATTATACTTCTAATTCCTCAGTGACTATAGTTATAGATTTCTTAGATTAGTCTTTCCTATTTAATCGCTGGGATATAAACTCAGTTATTAACTGCGATAAATCTATTATTATCTTTCTAGAATAGCGAGTTTTCTTGCTGCGTCAATTGAGCGACTTTATCCTTCTTATATCCTGCCTTAATTTATAATACTTATGGTGTGTTCTTAATAATAAAGACTATTAATAGTGACTAGTAATTATATAGTAGCGTGCTATCCTTTTATTAGTTAAAGACTGCATGTGAGACTTAGGTCTTATTTTTAATATAATCTGATCGCCTACTTAGGGCGTTGGCTCGATAATTTTCGGATCCTTTCTAATAGGAAATACGGTAGTTGAAATTGGCTAACTCCTCTGCCTATCTTATTTGACGTCTATTCAAGACTTTTATACTAGTAAAGTATATTAAGTTCTTATAGTTAGTAATAATATATACTCAATGTTTTAGTATAGTATAGTAGATTTTCTAATGTTTTATTACTTTAATAATTATAAGTAGTTCCTTATCGTGAATATTATAGTTGAGTTCTAGAGCCGTTATAGTTTGTGAGTAGAAGGTGACAGGGTGAAGTTTCCCTTTCTCGTCTGGTTAGTTTAGGTATACTCCTATAGTATAGTCTAACACGTCTGTCTTAATAGTGATTACTTTCTTATAATTAAAGGTTATAAGGATAGGTGCTGTGGTGAAAAGTTCTTTTATCTTCTAAAATACTAATTCCTGAGGTTTAGCCCACATAAAAGGCGTTTCCTTCTTAGTAAGCTCGTTTAGAGCCTTAGTAACTCCAGAGTATCTATTGATAAATCTCCTATAAAAGTTTCTAAAGCCAAGGAAAGATTGAACATCTTTCATATTTTTTGGTGTCGGCTATTCCTTAATAGCTTTAACTTTCTCATCTAATATCTATATCTTATTAATTATAATAATATAGCCTAAGAAGTCAGTTTATTGAACGTGGAATTTGCATTTTACAAGCTCTATACGCAAATTATATTAATTAAGTTTCTTAAGCACCTATTTAACATGTTCTTTATGTTCCTCTAATATCTTAGAGAATATAATAATGTCATCTATATATGCAAGAATAAAAATATCTAGATTCTCTCTTAGGACATTATTAATATACTTCTAGAATATTACTAGTACATTTATAAGTCTGAAAGGCATTATAAGGTATTTATACATACCTAAAGGTATTTTAAATACTATTTTCCATTTATCTCCTTCTTTAATCCTGATGAGATTATATACACTTTAGAGGTCCATTTTCGTGAAGTACTTGGATCCTCTTAGTTGGTCTAGTATATCTCTAATTAATAGGAGTAGATATCTATCCTTCTATATGATTTTATTTAGGAGTTAATAGTTGATAACTAGTCTGAGTTTTCCTCCCTTCTTTAGAACGAAGAATAAGGAGTAAGCGACTAGTGCTTCTAACTTCCTGATAAATCCTTTTTATAGAAGTTTATTAATATATTTATTACATTCCTCTCGATGTAATAGACTTATACTATAAAGTTTGGTTCCTCTTAGTTGTTTATCTAGTAATAGTTTAATCTTATAGTCCTATGCTGCGTGTCTTGGTAATTTATTCTCGGCGTCTTCTTTAAAAACTTACTCGTATTATTTATACTTATTTAGTAAAGCCAGACCTAAGTTATTAGTACTTACTATACTGTACACCTCCTTTACCCGTCTATATATTCTATATAGAAAAGTATTCTATTATAGGGTGGTCTCGTCCTACTGTCCTTTCTCTTCTTATAGAAGTGACAAGGTCTTATAGTTCTAGTTTAATGCTTTTACGTCGTGAATCGCAAATTTTATTAATATACTCCTCTATCTAGGTGAGTAGGTATCTAGGAACGGTGTTCCTAAGATTACCTAATAATTTCCTATATTAGTGACATCTAGCACTAATTATTCTTTAAAATTCTCTATTCTTATAATTATTCTAACTTTGTGTGTAACAGTGCCGTTCTAATATACCATTTTTAATCTATTAGTGACTTGAAGCTAATAGGATTTTGTCTTTTTCCATGTTTTTTCCTGAATTTTCTAGACTATTTAATAATAAATATAGTTTTCTATTACTCCTGTATCTAGCATAATTATAACTAGTATACTATTAAGTAAAGCTTTTATTCTCTCCTAACTATACCTCTGATTACTTAATATATAGTAAAGGCTAGGTAAGGGGTTCTTAGGCGTATTTATTATATTAACTCCCCTGTTATTATTGTAATAATATCGTTTTCTAGTTGTCGTAGCATATTGACTGGAAACCACTAGATATAAATATATTCTATGATGAATCTTTAGCGCTCGATATCTGCTCGTTCGACTCTGATTCTAATTACATTCATCGCCTAGTCGTTTTTATCCTATATTAGGCTTACTATTATCCATCCGGGATAGATAATTTGCCATATCCCTAGGTTAATAAGTGGTATCGTGAGTCGATAGGAGAAAGTGGGTTCTTTTTTTTCTTTAGTGATTTCCCCTTCTTCCTTACTTTCACCGTCTTAGTTGACAATATTAATCCATGCTAGTGTCTGTTACGGTTTATCTTCTTTAATAGTATAATTAGCTAGTGCTACTAATTCTAAATCATTATTATCTACTGAGTTTATAGTGGGTTCATTTTTGTATATTCTATAAATAGCATGAAGCTTTTTCTAGAAACCTGGCTTCTTTCTTTTTAAAGTATAGCAATCTTTAGCTCTGTGTCCTTCTTTGCTATAATAAAGGTAAAGATTATTATCAAGTTGGTATCGTCTATCTTTATCCAATAGTTTTCCTATATACTTTTTCTAGAATATACTAAGGTCTATTTTATCTGGATCAGTTCTCTTATATTTCCTAGAAGTGTTTAGGGTCTATATAGATTTGAATCCTCCGCGTTCTCGTTTTCTCTCCTAGATTTATTAGTTTAATTTAATAGCTTAAATCCTTATACTGTGGAGATTTAAAGGTCGTTCCCCGTGAGCGAGTTCGTCCTTTACCAAGTCGTTTAGTCCTTAATAGAATTAAAGTGTAAGCCCCTTATTATTAAGTCCTATAAGATAAGTATACTGTATAAACTTCCTAGTATACTGAGATGCTAGAGCGTTGCCTTAGTACAGTCGTTAAATCTTATACTAGGCGTCTCTTTTTAGGTTGCCTCCTCTATATATATCTTAGAGTGCCTAGTAGAAACCTATATAACTACTAAATAGTCGTTATATTTTATCTCTAGCCTAGTTCCTATTCTGTAAGTAGTCTTATAGGAGTGGGGAGAACTACTAAAGTGGCCCTCCTTTAAGATAAGCTCCTATAAACATGACCTTCTTGACATTGGTGTTAAATGCTTAGCTAGAGATGATAAAAGATAGTTCGTATAGTGCAAGAAAGGGTTCCAAGGCGGTTTGATCCCCTTAGTAAGCCTTGATCTTTATAAGTAAATTGCTATTGGATATATTAGTATTCCTTAGTATTGGTTCTTAGTTTTGAGTCTTAGTACTGTCGTCTATACTTATAAAGGTTCGAGCTAAGTTGTAAAGTAGTCCTAGGTTGGTTATCTTGTTATGTTGGGACGACTTCTTCTCGACCTTATTTCCTTTAGTATTAGGTCTTATAATAGGTAGACTTTATACTGAGGTTATTGGACTTATTAAACGTTTTAGTATCCTGTGTATCTCTTCTTCTTCTAAGTTACTAGATAAGGATGTATCTTTTAATAGTGTCTTAGATTTTGAGTTAGTTATAAAAGATGGTGTAATATATTATTCCTTTATCAGTTACTATTTGATTTATTAATTGGTTAAAGTATAACGCTTAAGGGACGAAACCCCTAATAGTAGCCACTGGGCTCGGACGGGATAGCAAGGGACAAGTAACGTATTCGATATAGGTAAGATTTGCACAAGGAGGAGCGTCTGCTATAACAGCAATAGGCACTAGGTATATTATAGTATAAGTTAATTAGACTATATAATTAAGTTGAATGAGTTGACCAATAGGGATTCTAAGGGCCCCTATTATAGATAACTATATACCTAAATAAGGACGCTGAGGTTGCTGGTGTCTACAACGTCCTAGATGCTAAGGTTACTAGTGTCCGCGTCGTCCGGACGCTTATAGGAGCTATATCCTTAAGCGTCCACGTTGTATAGCCCTACCCCTCACCCTATTACGTGTCCCTAAAACGGTTATAGTGCTAAGCTGCGTCCGCTGCACGTAATGCTTGTCCTAATTGGCTTTCGTCATCTCTTCCTATAATAATCCTTAGTCTAGCTATAATATTATACTACTTTACTTAGTATCTCTATATATATTTAAGCCTCTCCCTTATAGTCTTTTAGAGTACTAGTATCCTTGTAGTAAGCTTCTCCGCTATCTCTAAGAAGCCTTCTTATAGCTTAATAGCTTCTTTCCCCCTCTAAGGGTATTACCTATTATTTATAAAGAAAGAGGAGACACCTATTAATACCTATTTAGAATTATTATATATAAATTTGGCGGTAGAGAGGAGCTTAGCCTAGTTGTCCTACTTATAATTATAGTAGGCTTAGAGATATTATTCTATTATTTAATTCTAATATTCTATCTAACTATTGGTCTATAGATAGAAGGTAGTGCTTAGCTTCTATTTAATACTAATATTATAATAGAAAGAGCTCTAAAACTTAGCTATAAGTATAGGCCCCCTATTAGATATAATAGACTTTAGGATACTATATAGGCAAAAGATTTCTCTTATAAATATATCTACTAATTTACTAGAGTCTATTATCTTCTAGACTAGGATATAGTATACTATCTTTAAGAATCTATCTATAATAACGAAAATTAAGTTATATATACCTCTAAGGAAACTATTTAAAAGGAGATCTATTATAAAGTCTATTAAAAGATTCTCCTATAGTATACTTAATACTACTTTAGAATAAAGAAGGCTATATAGAGTATACCTTAGAGCTTTTATCTACGTATATATTTTATATATTTAGATATAATTATTAATATAGTCTTTTAACTTTAGCTAATCATATACCCTTTAGATCTACTTAAGGGTTCTCTTAAGTCTAAAGTAGCCTATAAGGGAATTATCATGCCCTCACTTTAGTACCTTAATCCTTAATAGCCTCTTAGGTATATAGATCTTCCTAAGGTAGCATAATATACTATTATAGTCTATCTAAGGTTCATTCTTAGACTCCTTAGTATCTTTATTACGTCTCTAGTATAGAGTTAATCCTTTCTTAGAAGGCTAAGAAGTAGCTAGTTTCCCTTAGATGTCCTTTATAAACTTATCACCTACTTAGGAGTCTTTAATTCTTTTAAGAAGAGACTTATACTCTATTTCTACCGTTTCTATACTAGCTACTACTATCCTAGCTCTATAATATAGAGGTACAAGGCGTTATATACTACTAATACTAGTAGGTCTGTATACCCCTACTAATACTCTAAGTAGTTTTTAGCCTTCCTCTAAGGGGGCTCTACCTACCCCTAATTAGTATTAGAGGCTCTTAAGGACTATACTTTATATCTAGTCCTAATTAGGAGGCTCTATTTAAGTATTATCCCTATAATCTAGGCGCCTAGATAGTGCATCTATAGGATTTATCTTACCCTACTAGTATAAGATTTAGAAGTTAAAGGTTGCAAGCTATTCTACCTATTAAACCTGCCTCCTTATTAGTACCTTTATTAATATAAAGTATATAAGGTTAGCATAATTAGTTAAGAGCTCTACTTAATAATATACTCCTTTAAGGTAGTACCTCTAGTACTTAAAAGATTCTATAATAGCTAGTAGTTCTATATTATATGTATTATAATTTTACTTAGCCTCTACTATCTTTTATAAGAAGAAGGTAATAGGATACTATTACTTCTTTCTAGATAGGTCTAGCCTTAGCTAACTTAATATCCTTAAGATAGTGTATCCTAATATATCCGTTTTAATCTTAATATAATCCTCGAGATAGTAGTGCGCTAATACTAGAGCCTTTAGAAACTATTCTTTTAGTAACCTAAACAACTTAAGGGCCGTAGTATCTAGCTTAATAGCCTAAGACTCCTTCGCTTTCTATTTCCGCCCTCCTTTAGTAGCTCCTAGGCCTCTTTCTATTAAATAGTTAAGCGCTATTATAATCTAGGAGAACCCTTTTATAAAATACTAGTAGTAGTTAGTAAAGCCTATAAAGACTCTAATATTATAGATACTATAGGGTATAGGCTAATCCTATATTGTTTTAACCCGCTCTAGTTTTATTATAATGCCTTCTAGAGTTATCACAAAGTCTAGGAATCTAATTTAGTCCTAGTAGAATTCGTATTTAGATATTTTAGTATATAGTTTATACCTCTAGAGCCTCTCTAGCACCTTCTTAATATATCTTTTATACTCCTCCTTATCTTAGGAGAAGACTAGAATAGCCCTTCTTCTACCTTAACCGCCTCTTTATAAAGTTAATATATAGATTCTAGGCCTATAGCTAATACTATCCTAAAATTATATTAAAGCTATAGATAGGTCCTACTATAAAGTTATCTACCCCTCTACTAGTAGACCTACCTAAATCTAAAGTAGTATATTTAAGGCAACACTCACCGGTAATATTCAACTACTACCTATTAAGCGTCTTTACTATTACCTCCAACTTTAGTAGAACTTTAATACTATATTCCTTAGCTAGTATTAAAGAAATAAAGTTCTACTTAGTACTACTATTAATTAAGGTGGAGATATCTCTATTACTATTTAGTGTATAGATCTTAATGTAGGCCTTAAATAGATCCTATCCTATAATCTATAGCCCTCCTAGCTTAGTAGCTCTATACTATTCCTCTATATATTCTACTTAGCCTATAAAGAGGGAGATTACTTCCTTATAGGTGCCGCTTTTCCTAATTATTCTTCTCTTATTCTCTTATAATAATCCTTCTTTATATATCTTAGAAGCTAATAATAGTAGTAGATAATAGAACTACTAGTATTAGTTATTTTAGAGTGGAACTTTAAAGACTATTCGGGCTTCTTAGAGTTCTCTATTACCTTTATAACTTTAGTTATTAACTTAGTATAGCTACTACGTAGCCGGTAGCCACCTTATTCTTAGGTGTATAGTCTTCCTCTTATCCCTAAATTATCTCTATCTAGCTACCTTATCGCCTATTCCTAGTTATAGTTCTTAGCTAGATAGAAGAATTCTATAGCTATATCCTTAGCGTCTTTAAGTATCTCTAGCTTTTATCTAGAGAGTATAAAATAGTCCTAAATATCCTTATTAAGGGCTAAAAGAAACTTATTTAACTTATAGGCCTTACTCTTCTTATATAAGTTATCCTATTAGTACTAAAGGTATTTAATAAGTTCCTGAGGGAAGCGAGTACCTTACTTAGCCCACTTAATCTTATTAAAGGCCAACTACCTCCACTCTTCTAGGTTTCCTAATAAGTTTAATATATCTCCTTTTAATATCTCCTATATAGGTTTAATACTATCTAGGCTTACTATATATTATTCCTAGTATTCTTTCTAGTAGATACTAATATATTAGAGTATAAAGAGGAGCTTTATTAATTTACTTATATACTTAATAGGGGAGACTTTAAAGAATCAGTTAATATCCCTTACCTATACTTTATACTCTAGGCAATTCTTACTAGTAAACTCTAATAGTAGTTTTACTTTTAGTTCTAAAAAAAGATCTCTCTATAATATAATAATACTAGTAGTAGGCGCTATTAGGGTAGAGTTTAGTCCCTTATAGCCCTAACGTAATTACTCCTATTACTTATATTATTAATCTAAAAGGGCTTCCTCAGCAAGGATTATACTAAGTTATTCTCTCTTCCTCTTTCACTCTAAATAGCGTTTAGCCTTAATAGTTAGCTAATTAAGGTCAGTATCTTAGTCTATCTCTCCTTAGAATGTTCTATATAATAGAGGTTATATATCCTATTATATCTCGTTAGCGCGTTAGGCACCCTAAGTATTATCTAAGTCGAATAGTGTTCCTCTATTATTACTTAAATAGATTATACTTACTAAGTCTTCTACTAGTATCCCTATTAGTTAAGGTCTTAAAAGGCAATCTAATATTATTATACTTTTTATCTAGCGTTATACTATTAAAAGATTTAAAAAAAGTAATTAGCGTATAAGAGACTATAGCCGGTAGGCTACTAGGAAGTATATAGTAGAGTCTAGATTTACTTAAGTAGGACTAGAAGATATTAAAAGGGTATCTAGTAGCCCCTAGTTTGCTATAGCACTAATTACTAGCTTCTTAGTAAGGGCTTCTATTTACTCTATATACTAGGAGCTAGTAAGGCGCCTCCTATAGTTAGTAGGAGGCCTCTAGTAGTAATATAGAGAGCTAAAGGACTCTCTAAGGTCTTAATAGGTCTCTTAGAGGCGCTAGCGCTTCTAGGAGGTATTTAGAGATCCTATCTAGTTATTAGTATATAATATAAATAACTAAGACTAAAGATACTTTAAGAGTATAATAATTAACTAGAGTGTTAATTAAATAGTACTAGTAAACTACTAGGTAATAATCTAGGAGAGAAAGATAAACCTTTAGATAATAATAGTATTATCTTAAGTCTAAAGTAATACTATACTAGCTTAACCTTAAAACTAAAGGTTAAGGGTCTAGATAATTATTATAGTCGAAGTATTATAGAATATACTAAGTTTATATAGGAGTATAAGATAAGTTTTTATACTATAGGAGAAATAAATAATACTATATATATTATATACGCTATATAGTATCTATATAGAGAACCTATAAAGTTATAGTAGTAATAGAAGTATAAAGTTAGTAAGGATAACTCCTTAAAAGAAGAATTTAAGAAATATCTTCTAGATATTATCTAAGATCTAGTTAATTAAGAGTAACTTATAAGTAAATAGTACTATAATACCTTATAGAGAGAGCAATAGATAGTTAAGTCCTTTATCTCTTATATTAATTAATTAGAGTCTAAATTAAAGATACCTATAGAGGATAAATATTCTTATATTAACTTTCTCTATATAAAGTTACATCTAGAGATTTATAGGGGCCTACTATAGTTTTAAATCTTACCTTCTACCTAGTTAGGTCTAATCTCTCTAGCTACTAGAGTAGAGGAAAGCCTCTATAACTAGAAAGAAGGAGTACTAGTAGACTATACTAAGGTAATAATAATCTAAGTAATAATTATCTAAGAAGCTATAATAAAAAAGAAGGTAAGAAGAATAAAGAAAAAGGTTATAATAAAGACTTAAAGAAAAGTTATTATTACTTCTAGCACTATAGTGACTTAGTAGATAATCACTATAAAGATAAATCTTCTAGGTGTATAGATCTTAGTAAAATTTAATATTATAACTATAAGTAATATAGGTATTATATAAGTTCTTACCTTAAGCCTAAGAAACTAAGATCTAGTTAAGGTAATAAGAAGTTATAAAGAAGTAGTACTACTACTATATAGTCTAAGAAAGATATACTCCTTATCTTAGTAAGGCTAGATAAAGCCAATAATAGTAAACCCCTAATATAGAGGATAATAGCCCTTATTAAGATAAAGATACCTATAGGTATAAGATCTATAGAAGTACTTATAGATTCTAGTATAGATATTAGCTTAATCTCTTAAGTATTAGTAAAAGAACTAGGAGTAAAAGTGAATTATACTACCTAGCTTGATACTAGGACTATTAGTAGTAATAAGTTACTTACTTATAGCCTTATTACCCTTAAGTATAAGATAAGAGACTATAATAGTATTAAGGTTATAGTAAGTTATATATTTAGAGTAGCTAATATAAAGGGGTACCTAATAGTCTTTAGGTACTATAGCTAATAGAATATAATCCTTACCTAGATTAGGTATAAGGGTAGTTTATATAGTATAATAGGGAAATTTAGATATTATATATATTTAGGGGTATTTAGGTATATATTAGCGTTCTCGTGATTATTCTACTAATATATATATTACGATTCTAGCTATTTAAACTTTATTAAGAAGCGACAATTTAATTATAATCATTTATTTAACTATCCTTACTATTATAGCAATATAGTTATAGCCTTATTATTATTCTATAGGATATTATATATATAGCTACTACACACCGCCTATACTAGATATATAGTATAATTTTAATAGTAGCTAAGCCTAGTTTCTATTAATTATAAATAAAAGAGTGCCGAAGTTATTATATAGTTTTTATTAATTATTATATCTTAATAAGAGAGATTTATATACTATTATAAGAATTGCCTAAAGAATCCTACTATAGATTATACCTATACTACACTTATTAAGGTTGGTAGCTAGGTAGCCTAGAATTCTAGACTAGAATATAGAGTAGATATAGAGACTATAGTTTATCTATAGGTAATACCTAGCTAGATAGATAAGATAAAGTATAAGGAGAGAAAACTAAAATACACAAAGCAGACTAAAAACCCTTTATAGGCTTCCGGTGCTTAGCCTAATAATAATCCCAACCTTAAACCTTAGCCCTAATATTAAATTATAATAGTAGGCCCCCTTCTTAGGCCGAAGCTCCTATAAGGCCTTTAGTATTCTATAGTATAGGTATTATAGTTAGTTGTTTTAGCACTAGCTATATACTAGCTATATACTAGCTATATGCCCTTACTATTTGCCCTTACCCTTACTATTTACCCTTACCCTTGCTATTCGCCCTCACCCTTTACCCTCACCCTTACCCTTAGGGCTAGGGGCTTATAACTTAAATAACTTTTTAGGGGGTAGTCCGAATTTTACGGTAAGTAGATTAGATTATAGCCCTTAACGAGCTCTATAAGTAAGTTTTAGAATCGAGTCTTTTAAAGCCCTAGTTATAGAGATATTATGTAAAGTCTAGTTTATCTATACCTAGCCGTCTCTAATTAGCTCCTCACCCTAACTATAGTGCTATAGCTAGGGTCGCTATATATTATAGGCGTATCTAATCTTTAAAAAAATTATAACTCTATAATGCGCAATCTAAATTTCACAAATAATAGTTCTAAATATTCCGTTTAATAAGCTCTATAATTTCTATTTAGAAAGTAAAATAGTAGAAGTGCTAGTTATAGAGTTATTTCTAGGGAAGTCCTAGATAGGTAGAGTTATACCTCTTTTATTATAGGAGGTATAAGAACTCTACTATATATAGTTTATATAGGTATCTTTTATAAAACTCGCGGACTAGATCTTAATAATTATTTAAATAGTTAGATGGTTCCTAAGTAGGTATTTCCTAGCTAATCTATTTAATATAGTATAGAGTATTACATCTTTAACGTTTACTATCTAGAATTTCTTAGACTTTAAATTCTTCTAGACTATTAGTAATAATAGGAAGTAGTAGATTTCTCTAGCTAGGTAGTAGGTCTTCTATAGCGGACTTAAAAAGACTAACGTGGAATATATTATAGATCTCTCTAATAGTAGTAGAGTAAGTTAATAGGCTATAGAACTAATAACCTTAGTTACTAGAAACGGTTTATAATATTTCTAGTCTAGCTTCTATAAAGGACGTTCTATATAGATATTTTAGGTGTCTAGCTAGATATAATCTTCTTCTTTATATATAGGAGATAGTATATATAAATAATTAGCTTAATTAGCTTAGTTTACTTAGGCTAGGATAATTTCTTCACGTAGATACTCTAGAAGTTTATCTATTCTTTCTTAGAACGTGTCTATAGTAACTAACTATACCCTAGTATATCTATCTCCCTAATATAGTGTTTCTAGTTTAAATTCTAAATATAGGTAGTATCTATAATTTATAAAGAAGGGAGTAGTTTTAATACTTTTAGATAGGGAATTATTCTAGGTAAACTCGGCTATTAGTAGCTAATCTACCTAGTCGTCCTATAGATAGGTAATATAGCTCCTTAGGTACTATTTAATATCTTAGTTTATATATTTAGTCTAACTATCTATCTATAGATAGTAAGCTATTAATATAAGTAGCTAAATCCCTAGTTGTTGGCATAAACGTTACTAGAATAATAAGTCGAATTATATACTATAGTCTAATATAATAGTCTTAGGTAGACTATAGAGTCTTGTCACGATCTGATATTAGGGCTAGGAGTTTAGGGTCCGGATTATTATTAGGCTAAGGGCCGGAAGCTTATAAGGGGTTTTCCCTCCAACTCATGTATTCTAGCTTCCTCTCTCTATGCTTCGTCTTGTCTATCTAGCTAGGTATTACCTACAGATAATCTATAGTCTCTATATCTATTCTATATCCTAGTCTAGGTCCCTAGGCTACCTAGCTACTGACCCTGATATTACGAAGCGTCCCTTACTCTACTACCCTAGATAGATACCAGGTCCTAGGACCTATCTATCTACTACAGCTTTACTATAGCAACTATACTTTTAAATCTAATTTCGCAATGCCCTACTAAGCTAGAAACGTTTACTTCTATATTTTAAAACAACCCTGAGAACCTCTAGATAATTGTCGCAATGCTCTGCTCCCTATCTATTAAAGTCTCTATACAGAATGGTTAACTCTAAATAGACGTCTAAAACCTATATAAATAAACCCACCAATTATAAGTTAATAATTAAACCTATTATAAATATAATATCTGACTCTAAGCTGATATCCAGAACCTCTAAGAACAACTCTAAGCCTCACAGCCAATTTTATAGATACTCTCTACTACCTCTACCTAATCTATAACCTAATAATCCCAGGCACCTATCTAGGACAAGCCTATTAGGGTCACACTTTTAGAACGCCTTCCTAACCTAGCAGAATTTACAGGGGATCGTTAGGACTTTAAACGATTTAAGAGCCAGATTTATAATAAGATGGTAGCAAATTTGGACCGGTATACTACACCATAATAGTGTATGGTTTATATCTATAGCTAACTTACTAGGGCAGCTTATAGTCAGATTTTACCCTACCTAAAGGAGGGTGTTGCTACGCTTAGAGACTATAAAGATATTTTAAACACCTTAGAGACAGCATTTAGTAATCCGAACCGCGTTGTAAATACACAAGCAAAACTCTTCTAATTACACCAAAAGAATCAAGAGTTTAGCGCCTTTCTCGCAGAATTCCAACGCCTATATTTAGAGGCGGACTACCTAGAAGGTGCTCTAGTCGTCTTACTAGAGCAAAATATCTCGCAGGAATTACGCTCACTGCTTATTTTCAAGTCCACCACTGTTCTAAGAATTTAAGGACTTTGTAAAGCATTTATAAGATCTTAATAACCGTCTACGTCAATTCCAAGCACCCCTTAGACAACTATCTAGGGCGGTTAACAATGCTCCGTTCCGTCCCAGGTCTCCTGGTCCTACCGTCCCGTTTATAC